>JAYJLU010020001.1:0-10309 GCA_036873645.1 Minona dolichovesicula | reverse complement strand
CTGCAACAAGCCATATAAGAAGAGAAGTCCTGGGACAAAGTTTCCTTCCGAGAGGATCCATTATCAATACAGCAGACTTCAATCAATTCCTAAGGAAGTTGGGCCGCCTGTAGGAGCGGCCCAAGAGCATGCATCAGCGAGCGGAACATGAAACAACAACAACAAAACATGACGGTGCATTCCTAATGAACTTCCTCTTAATCAAAACGTATGCAAGAAGTTGTGGTGTCTGTAGGATGTAGCATCACCCTATTCTATTCATACACTTTTATAACTTTCATGCAAATTGTAAGTGATATTCACATAGACATATCGTATGAAAAGTTCTTAAAATTACTTTTAACCCTAGAACTACTGAATTATCGTTATACCTAGAACTAAGGTATGGGTCAATTGACCCATAGACATATTTGCATTATATTTGTGTATATTTACATAATTATATAGACCTCAAACATATTTATATTACATTCTGTGTTTTTTTTAAAACTTTGTAAAACATTATAGGTACAAAAATTATTTAGCACGATTGAGGTCGTTCCCCCTCTGATTAATCGCAGATCTGGCCTCTGCCCATCCATTGGGGAATCGACTTTTCACAGCAGCTAAATAAAAAAAAATATTGCTATATTCAAAACACTTGTGGATTATGGTAAATATACAAGAGTGTAAAACAGTATCATCAGAATACTAGAATAAACACTAAGGGTAAATTCATTAAATGGAAGATTAAATTAAAACGTTATTTGTTAATACAGTATATCCAATAAATTTCTGTTATTTCTGTTAAAGCTCTGATATTTTCTTCGATTAAAACGTTATTGTTGACCAGAATGATAGTAAGAGGGATGAAGGAGCTGTGTCGTACTGGATGTTATTGGAATCTTCATCTGTTGTGTGTAGTGGGAATCAGTTTGTGCAGAGTGATTATCGTCTTCATGAAATAGTCTTCTGCCCCGATGTTACGTGTTTTCCGATTGTTAAGGGGAATGTCGATGTCGGCTGGATAATAAATGATTTTTGTTCGATTTTTTAGAGATATGAGAGACAATGAGACTGACATACTCAATGAGTCTGCGAACTGTAACTGTTGCTCTGTAGAAAAGAAGCAGTTTGACACCGATCTGAATTGTCTTCTGCATGGTTTTCCCACGTTTTTCTTTCAGTCTAAATTTATGTTAGTTCAAAGGCCTAGAATTTTGATAGAAGCTTGTTCATGGATCGCTTGCGGAGTTATTTATGGCATTCTGTTTTTTTGCTATAGTTTCGTAATCATGATGAGTGTTTGACTATACCTGAATCCAGACTCAGTCTTTGAAAAGTTAATTTTTTACAACAAAAATTTCAAAAAAAAAGATTAACAAAGAGAAATAGAAAGTTTCTGAAATTTACTTTTCAATAAAGTACATATCTCCTGAAATTCTGGAGGGTAGGCTTGTCGACCATTTTTGTGCATCTTTTTCGGAGACAGGCAATGAATTTTTATTATTTCTTTATTCAGCAAAATAGCCGATAGATTCAAACCATACAGCGATGGCCGAGATCCCGCAACTCGGGCGAGGTCTGTATCTCCGTGCATCTAAAATTGTGTCAACAAGAGTTGAAAGACTGGCATCTTGAAGAACAACTTTAATAAGTTCACTTGAAAATGGTCAAAGGTTAATTTAAATTAAATCACATATTATAATATGTATTAGGAAATGTTTATTATTGTCTGGGGAATAAGGAAACAATGTTGTTTTTTTAAATCTATTTCGTCTGCCAGGCAGCCGCTTAATACCATTCACTAAAATTTTATTTCGTTCACCTTACTAAATATATTTATATTTGCTTAGTATACTATTTGCTTCACATTTAGGTATTAATCAACGTTTATGAGCGCGTTGTACGACAGTCAAAAACTTCTCCGCTTTTTCACACAAAACATCATTTCATTTAAATATCTACATACAGTCAGACCTCGCTTATCCGGACACATTTGATTTTTTAAAATAATTCCGATGATGTGAGAAAACCGGATAAGTGAGGTCTGATTGTATATCTTGTATATTGTATATTAATTGTCTTACAATGGGCTCCTGGATAACGTCCTCATTGATAGTTTCATAAGCCTTCGACTTTATCTATAAATTTAAATACATAATATCAAATGAAATCAGGCTTAATGACAATAACCTAGTCAAACTTCTCGGTAGTAAAAATGGGAATGCGAATTTTACTTTTCTAACGATTTTAATAATTTTGATATTTTCTCCCTCCACCTCAGCCAATTTTCTCTTAACACGTTGATTTTCAGACAGGAGTTGGTCCAGTTTTGAATCCATGTTCATTAACTAAATAAAATAAACTCAAATTATTAATGTTGAACAAATTGGTCTTCTTAAGGATTTTGATTAAGAACAATTCGATATATTTCGCCTTGTCTTTTCAAGCATTACAAGGGAATAAGAGATTTGTACAATCAAGCAGAATAAAATAGGTAAATCGACCAAAATAAATCGACCTTGTAAAAACATTACTAATATTATCTGCAGTCCTGACAAACTGTCCGGAGAACTAGAATTGCTAAGAGCAACACTACAATCGAAAAAACTATCCTGCTGTTTTTATCTCTCCTCAAGGTCAAAATAACCCGATTTATGGGACAAAAAAGAAAGCGGTTGTTTTTCAGCGTCCCCTATCTCGGGGAAAACAAATAAATTTCTAAAAAATCTTTCAAATTGCTAATGCCATTTTTTCGCCGCAGACATCATTGTCAAACCATCTACTCCCAAAATTATAAACACAGCTCTAAAACACGACATCGATCCTAGTTGTTCTTAATTCATAATGTCGTTTAATTTTGTCAAACTTTTAAAACGTAACCCACTAACTAGTTCGTTGGTTTTCGAGTCCAAACCTGGAGCAGAACTAGACTTGGAGCTAGTTGAAGCACCGGTTGCGCATTGAGATTTATGCGGGATACGAGTGTTCGGGACTAAAGTATCTTCTACAGCCACATCATCCTGACTTGCCCTTTCCAAGAAGCTAAATGAATTTACTGATTCGTCCAGCATAAATTTAGCTTCTAAACGAGATTTCTTTTTCTCAATTTCGTCTTTAGAACCTGAATAAATCCAAAAAAACGGGAAATGTTATTATCAAATATTAATCAATAATACAGCAAATGATAATTAACGATACAAATAAACAATTTACCTTTAGCGACTACTTTACCATCAAAATACACTCCATTGTGCTTTAGCTTAATCACCTTATCTAATCCCATTTCGTTTGGTAAGCTGGGACTATTGCTAGGCAAAATACTATAAGTTCTATCGTCCAGAAAACAAATCAAATAGAAATCTACACAAGGAGTATCCCAGATAGGGTTGCATGACTTGGGAATTCTTTTATTCATCTAAAATAATCAAGAATATTTTGAAATGGAAAGGACAAAAAAGCAGATTTATACTCAATACTGTCTATTTTGAATACCATTAGATGTCTATAAATACAGCAGTCAAATTCGAGAAATCCGGTTTCCCATTGGACGATTTCATTGAACATTTGTCAATACAAAATAAATCAGGATCTGGAAAATACATGTTTAAATACAATAGGCCATATTCCGTAATATAGGAAACCGGATTACGTGAAATGGACTGTACACAATTGCTCATAAATCGGTGAATGAACTTATTCGATGAGAATTAACTGATTTAAAATAGGCATGAAGATTAGACGATGGCAACAATATATATATATATATCTGGAAGAGCTAAATTTATCTTGGTTAGTAACATAAAGACCCTGTAATTCAGCCATGGAAATAAAAACTTATTTTGATGCTACACAATTTACAATAATTTAAAGCTTAAAGTTCATAGTGATATTTTACTTACAAATGAAGTATTTCTAAGGAATCATTTGCGAACAAGGGAACATTTAAAACAAATGAAAGGAGTGAAACATGAAAATCCAGGATAAAAATAAGAATATTGGTTAAAATAATATTTACAATAAACGAAATCCCAATAACTTCACAAACCAGTAAAACTATTTATCAATCATGTTCAAAGGAGCACAACATTTGAATACAAAAAAATTGAGTATCATTCAGACTATATGAAATACACTTAGATTTTATAGCATGAGCTGAATAAAAAGACTGTTCATCAGTCATCACAAACAAGTGATTGATCTAAACCAGCAAAAAAGTTTGAGAAATGTTATCAGTCAGACCACGAATACGCTTATATGTATTGATGACTACATAAAAGCCATCAGCTTCAACAAAACACTCAATTTCCCCATAGAAGCCATTTTTTAGTTTAACAACACAGCTCACAGATTTGGAAGATGGTGGAGAATATGTTTTTGAATGATAAATTTTATAGTTTATATAGGCTCTTTGATACAAAGCAATGGGCTCAACCGAGTAAAGGGCACACAGGGCTACCACATCAGGAGACACTGGAATTGATAGACCAATAGGCTTGATATCTGACACATGAAAAGGTGGCTTATGCCTATTTAAAAAGCCATCGACGACACACTCAATTGATGCTCGTGGCCCTGAAATCAAACGATTAAGTTTGCCAATACCATCTTCAAAGCCAAAACCAGAACTGTAAGGTAAAGCCCTCATACTTTTGTATTGACTACATAAATGCTGAAGTGAATGAAAATTATAGGAGTAGATATTGTCTTCATATAAATGTGAAGCACTCTCATGGAAGAGTTTTAAGGCTTTTTCACATAACTGAATGATACTGGGTGATTGGTTACTTTCACAGAGATAAAATATACTTGTTGACAAACGTAAAAAATGGACATAATCATCAATTGGAAGAGATTCCATGAGAAGTACAGGACCAGTATATAATAAAAATAGTTTCCATTCAGAAGCTTTAAAGTTTTTGGCATAATGAAATGACCTAGGTTTACGTTTAATTTCATGAGGGATACTAAAAAGAGGTATGAGATTGGACAATATATTGATATTAATAAGAGAGCTCTGCTGCCAAGAGAAAAATAGAGTTCTTGTTACACCAAGAAGAACTTGGTGCATATTGTCAATTGCTACACAGCTTGGAACAGATAACACATTACTGATGGAGGAGAATCCTTTTACACCATTAATAATTCTATTAGACGCGACAGATGCTTCTACATCCAATTTGTACTGGAAGTCAGATCTTAAAATAAAGTGTGATCCAAGATACAAACGTCTATGATTTTTGTGCTCACCTGGATGCAAGCATAGTGTACATCCAAACGCTCCATTGAATTGGTTACAGTTTAAAAGGGAACTTTTAGCTGGCATGTCTGCAACCAGCCGCTGGATACGCATAGTTGGATAGATGATTTTTGTTAGCAGTTCAATAGATATAGGTGACTTATTCAGTTGAATAAAAAGTGACACAAACTTTGAATATCTCATGACCAAATGTTTTGGCAAATTGTCAATCGCTAAGAAAATTGGCCAGCAGGATTCGTTCTTTGATTTGAAAAGGCTCGCGCCATCTGTATTAAGGTTGAGAAGAATAACAGGATCCACTTCACAAATATTTAAAAGTTGAGCATGTCGCTGAGCAATCTCCTGAATTTGGGAACGAAAATCCAAGATGACAAATCCTTGTTTAATTTTATTGCAGAGAATGCTTTCCTGCAATGCCACACTGTTCTGCATTTCGTACATTGATGAAAGAGAGGCACCCGTTGGCAGTGCACTTTTTACAAGGTTTAAAATATCAGCAATACCTCTGCGGGATATATTGTGTCTGGATTGAATTGAGCGCAGATTCTTTATAAATGCGGTCTTCCCAATACGAAGCTGGGGGTAGATTTACTCATCATCAGATGATCTGTCGCTTTCTTTACTGTCTTCGGTAATGCTCACATCTATTACCGGTATAGGGGTTGAGCATCGTTGTTCATTCGGTTGAAAATCTAAAATCACATATCATATTTAAAAAATAATGGGTTTAAAAGTTTGTCTATTTTGACAACATAGTCCGACTTTATAAAACAATCATTAAAAGCACACAGTATATCATGACTACATTAAAAATAATCTAGACAACGATAATGTGTTACCTAATGGCAAGTCATTTAAAGGACTTATTGAACGAATTGAATCATTACTGGGGGACAAGGAGGGACAAGCAGGAAGATGAGGAGGAATCTATAAAATAAATTAGCAGATATTGCAATAGGGCTAAACGGGCTAAACAAATGACACAAATAATAAAAATGTAAAATTGAGTAATACTAAAGCATAATTTAAAAAACAAAAAGTTAACTAAGTAGAAAAAATAAAATTTAGGTTCAATATTTTATGATAAGCATTACTTAATAAGAATATTATAAAACTAAACAGGGCGTCTATGTTGCACGCAATATACCGATTTGCACTATCTTAAGATGGTCCTGCATGATCATTAGATTGCGCAGCGCAATATAAGAATCCAATGATTGCACACCCATCTTTAGATCGCGCTGAACAATATAACGATTAATTTTTTGGACAGAATAGAAATAATCATCATTACCTATTTAGTTATATGATAACATAATCCTCAAGTATATCTTTCGTTAATATCATAGATGACTTTGTGTTTGTAATAAAGAGGACCAAACAAAATCATTAGAGTGTGAGTATTGATATTGACTATAGTAAACAATTACGTACCTTTATGTGGATATCTATAAAATCATTTTAATATGGAGATTTTTGTCTTAAACCATTTTCTATTAATGAGGTGTGACTATTTGTTATACAGAACCACAGCCAAAAATAAGTGGGTAAAAAATTCGGAAAAAATGTCGTGATAATGCGTCTTTCAAATCGGGACATACCGGGACAAAACATCATTAAGCAGTGTTACCAAATTTTGGTTCACAATAAACTACATAATTCGAATGAATTGTTTATAGATTGCATATAGTAAATTGGTTTATCATTTCCTTAAATTCACTCTCCAGTGAGTTCACAGCTAAATATCGATGCTTGCTGATAGTCAGTCAATAAGGCACAATTGAGATGCATCGTAAAGGCGCAACTTATGATTGAGATTCACAAAATCGCAGTTTTCGTGTCTTCTTCCTCTCATTAAAACTCTGGTAAAGTGACCCTCCATTCTATGGAAAATAACAACCACCAAGTCCATATTAACGATTCTTTATTTTCATAGAATTGTCACACAGGGTCACATTACTATATCCCAACATAATGCATTTTCAATCAGTTGTAAATTAAGATAAACCCCTCGTCTCTTTGATAGGATCCTAAAAGAGTCTTCTTCTATCTTCGTTAGATGGATTGATTAAAATGATATAAAAGGTGTCATACTAATTTTACTATTCAGTATCTAAAATTTCTAGAAACGTTGTAAAGTGATTTTAATTTGCCCTTTGCCCATTTTTATAGAGCTGATAAGTTATGCATTTACGATGCATATCAATTGAGCTTTTTAATCACCATGCTTAATAATAACTAACCCAATAAATTTACAAAATTAAATATTGAAAATGTCGGGATTTTTTAGTCCCGCTCATATCGGGACAGTTGGCATGCCCTGTATTGTGCATTATTAAAAATTCAAGTATATTTAAGTATAGCATAATTTTCAAATACAAGTATGTGTGGATACCCTGAAACAAAAAAGATTGTATTTTTTTTGAAATATAACAGTAATGGCTTGATGTATTAATAATTCTTCTGTTCCAAAATATAATGGGTTTTATTTAACAATTAACAATTTAAATTTTTAAGACAAAGCTAAAGCTTAGTTTTATGCATACCCATTAATATTTGATTTTTATGATCATGTTTTTTATGAACATTACTTTATTATTTTATTTGTCAATTCTGCTTTGTGTATTCAATGTGGGTTTTTTTTCTCAGCATCACTGTGTTTTACCTGTCATACTATAATTCCCATTTTTTATACTGCAATAAACGCCTAATAATAATAAGAATAAGAAAGAACATTAACAAATAACTATCTCCCTTGTCACTGTAATGTCAACCCATATCATCAATATACACATATTTGAGAAACAACACTTGTGATATCATACAAGATGCCATGATAATAAAATTTTCAGAAATAGTAGTCAAGAATTATATGAGTCTCAGTCTTGGAATTTGGCTTTTGCTTTTGGGTGGGTGTCAAATCTTTAACTGAGTGAGGTATATAATGCTCTAATGAATGAAAGGAATCTGCTGATGTGAAAAGGTATATGGCCCTTGATTTCCAATAGAATTTTTATTTTGATGCACAATTTTAGTTTAGGACATTTATTGGCATATTAAGTATTAATATATATGTTGGAGCCCAGTTACCAACCAAACCAGTTGGTAACTCGTCCAGACCAATTGTCAACTTATATAGGATAGGTAAGGTAGGAATATGGCTAATGATTATATATAATATTGACCTATAAGGTTGGATTATAATATGGCTAATTATATTTTTAGAGCAAAAATTAACAATTTGTATGACCTAATAAAACATCTAAAAATCAATTATACTTTATATAGTAAGTTTAATTAGTTTATAGCTAGTAGTAATTATATATACTAAATCAATCAATGAAATTAAATAATACCTACATAGCAAGTTGGCAATTGGGCCAGATGAGTTACCAACTATGGTCTGGTTGGTAACTTGGCATTATATATATATATTAATTAGACATACAATTCAGATTAGAATATTAAGTATATAATTAAATAAAGATACACAGTAAACTTGAAGTTCATTCATAAAGTAATTATTATATAAAAATTTATTTTTTATTTTCAGGTTAGTAAAATTTGGCTGAATTTTAGATTTGTTAAAATATATTAATCACATTCTTTTTCTACCTACTTATTCCAGTAAAATAGCATAGAGAGTGAGTACCCGGTAAAAAAATCGACAGAGAATTCGACATCGATCTCAGTCGATTGATGGGAGGTGATGTCGAAATTGTTTAAAAGTTTAGAATGAGTTAAAAACAGCATTATTATACATTAACTATTACCAATTTTGACTTAAAGTATTTAATTTTGCTGTTTACCATTAAAGAGATTCATGTAGAATAATTCGAAATCGAAATTTTCGACATCGTTCGACGGTGATTCATGTAGAATTAAACGACATAGACTTTTCGATGTCGATCGACGTAGAATTTTCGACTTTAAATAAAGTAAAATATTACGTTTCTAACATAAACCATGTGACTTTCAAATTAAAATGAATAATTTGCTTGATTATTTTCTGGAATGAAAATTAATCACTGTATCACAGAAAACACTCCATTTTATATTGTGTTTTAGTATTATTAAAATGTTGTTCTCAAGCTTCGCTTCAGATAATCCAAGTGAGAAAATTGAGAATTGTTTATTCTAATATTTTATATGAATTTTATTTTATAAAAATAAATAAAAAATAAAGTCTCCTTAGAAAAGAAATGTGAGAAAGACAAACTTATGGTTTATTTGTTATTCTTTTCCAAAACTAGTGAACAGTGAAATCATATATAATAATCAATATTATAAATTATTGCAGAACTCTTAAAGACCTTGGCATTAGAGGAATGTTGTTTTACTTTAAATTTATTTTAAACACATTCTTATAAAAATAAATATACAATTATTTTTTTTAAAATTTTAACCAATTTATAGTGACCTAACCTATCCCAAAATTGGTCTGCGACAGTGACTGACCAAAATTTATAAACAAACAATAAACAAAATTTTAATTTAAAAACGGACTAGAATGTCAATAAAAGAAAAAAATTAAGCATTATCCTTTAGCAGTATTGACATTTATAACTTTGAAAGAACATTTAATGAAACATTGAAGAATAACAATGCGTAGATGTCTTTAAAAGTACATTAAACGCAACATTAAAGATTTCAAATCTTTAAAAACTTTCAATGTTCTTTCAAAGTTTTGTAAAGATATCAATGAACTTAGAGTTCTTTTAAAGTTATCAAAGTTTCATACCACTGGGAAAACTTTATATTTTTTAGACACTTTTATGTCAAATGAAATCACTTCCTACCAACTATGCTAATATAATGCACCCATTTATCGATTAGTCTGAGACTGCTCTCACAGTGTTGCGTAACACAGGCCAGCCGCGTCTCTCAGGTGATGAAAGTGACGGGGATGATGATGACGAAAATCCACAACCGACTGAAGGACTTGTTTCGCCGAGTGGGCACGTTTGGACTATAAATCGACAAGCAGCATGGCGACAACAAGCCGCCAATTTGTTCAGGGGCATACAAGGATTTCGTCGTGGTCTACATCCTGAATCTCGTTTGGAA
>JAYJLU010019889.1:0-10311 GCA_036873645.1 Minona dolichovesicula | reverse complement strand
ATGACATTGAATTTTAGCTCACTTCGACTTAGTGAATTTTCTAAATTTTGATACAATGACATGTATGATCGGTGACAATTCCTGTAAAATGTAAAAATTCATTAAAAAATGGATTTATCTACAATTTTCATCTTCCTCCACTTACTATATTAACGATAATATTATTAAAAAAATCATTTGATTTATTAAATTAAAGGAAATCTTCAACATCTATGGTGGATCTTTTCTTTCTTCATCCTGAAAATGTTAACTTGTCCACTATCATGTCTCAGTATGCTTGTAAAATTTATTTATCATAGAAAGACCACTTACTAAAAGGTAACGTTATAATATCGTATTCAAGTTTTGGAGAATTACTTCGTGAATATCTTAGTGAGGTCTGTAAGTGAAATAATCGTTACCGGCCGGATAGTAGCACCAAATTTTGCTCCAAGGTACATTTGAGCATGGAGATTATGAACATTTGACATTTGGATCACAACAAAATGGCCGCCAATATGGCCGTAAATGTCACTAAAAGCCAATAAAATCTCCAAAGAAACACTTTTCATGATTAAGTTTCATTTTGATACAATGTTGAGTTAAATTTGAGCTCATTTGATTTTTAAATATTTACCAATTTCAGATTTACAAAAGGAAAGAATTTTCCTATACTCTCTATTTGAACACAGAAATATCCCCAACAGTTGACCGTTGTTCTAAAAGTATTGACTATAAAGAAAATTGAGGTGAGGGCACAGGAATATAAATTTTGTTTGAAATTTTATTTATCACAAATATTTATCATTTACAACATATTTTTAGATTATTATTTAACCAATGTAATTGAGAAACATTTGAAAAATTGTGAAAAACAGGGAAATCATTTTACATAACATCAGGACTCAAATAGTTTAGAACTAACTTTATAAATATTAAATTGAAAAGTACATTTATAATAAGACAAATTCATTATATAAAAATTCATTACAAAAAGCTCTAGATAATAATAATTTTGTTTTGATGTATTTATTAACTATGAGTGACTGTTGATCAGTCCAAGATGTTCTTCATTCGAAAGTGTAAATTCCAGGATATTGCTGACCATGCAGGGTGGCCATTCGTTTGATGTTTCCATGATAGAGCTAAAATAAACCAGAATGTATGATATGGTCAATATAATAGACTTTTATTATTAACTATATATCTTGATAACCTATTGTTTGCCATCCACTGGTATTTTTTCAGAGGTTTTCAGTGTTGTATTTGGTCGTATATCGAGCCAATATTCATCACCCCATTATAATATTCTAGTATGTATTTTTGATAGTTGATCATAATTAGGAAATTAACTCGTGGTGAGAAAATCTGAAATCATATTGTTTGAGAACAATGTGTTACAGTCAAATTTTAATTTATTTCCGATTATTATGTGAGTCGCATCTCCGACAACTAAAAGATAATTTCAATCCTATCAATCAATCTGATTGCAATTGTACCTACATAACTCCAATAGATGTTTTCCAATTTAAGTATGTTTTCGACCATTGACAGAAGACTTACAAGCTATTCGACCTATTGTATGTTACTATTTGTCAAAAATACAATTTCAACCTATCTTAATTTCTTCAAACTTCAAAATCTTCAAACATCTTTAAATTTTCGACCTTGGGTATTCATTCAGCTAATTTGGTATTCGCCCTTATTCCATTTTGTGGTAATTTGATCTATTTCCATTCGACCGTATTCCAATTCTTATACATAAACCTACCTGTGTAACCTATGGTAACCCTATTTTATTTCTTAAATAGATAGATAGATAGAAGCTTTATTGTTAATACAAACTTTGACAGACGCAAAGTAATGCTGAATACAATAATTATGTAGCAGTAGATGGTTGGTAGATTAGTTGGTAAGGAATATTAACAGTAACTGAAGCATATTGAGAAAGTACTGAAGCCATCACAAATTTTGGCAACCTCCTGTTTCGTTTGTTCAATATTTATTTCTTATTCATATGAAACTATTCATGCATATATTCATACATGCTCTAATGGTTCTAATAATGGTTGATTGAACTAAATCACAGAACCATTATAGGCCTTAATTCAGACACTCTGAATAGTTAGGCTTCTCAATGTTAGGCGTATATATATGCATACGCATAAAATAAATTTTTGTTCTGGTTGTTTATCAGCGATGCTCAGTGATATTTCAAACCTGTGTTTTAAGTGAGTAAAAGTATTTATAAATTGGATATTTTCCTTCATTTAAACGATTCTACATAGGTATATCATATTATTTTATCTATAGTCTCTATGGAATCAGGTCGCAATTTTCTCTCTTCTATAGGGAACTAAACTCAAAAATTGCGAATATCATTGGGATGTGTATCATCGTAACCATAGAGTACAAGAGCCCTGATAATTTCAAGTGATTTTTCTTTTTGGTTACGACCATAGAGTAATAACAGTTACACAGAGTTTGACTCGCAAAATATTGAACTGTATATCGATGGTTTTGTTATAACACATGAGTGACAAATTCCTATCTCCTAAATTCCTAAATTAACAATTTCAAATTGTCACCTCTCCTAACCCTTTATTAATTTTAATAATCTTTATATCTTTAGAAATGTAGATGTTCTTTCAATAAGAGAATTAAAATCAGACTGGGCGCTTATAAGAGACGGCGGATTGAAATTGGTAGTTTTATAATGGCGGAGACAGGAATTTGTCAGTCGTGGTATAACGAAACCATTGATATACATTTCAATATTTTGAGAGTCAAATCTCTGTGTAACTGTGATTACACTGTAGTCGTAACCAAAAGAAAATTACTTGAAATAATTAATATTAGTTATGGAAATTGGAAAATAAAAAATATTTGAAACAAAACATTAATGTGTTTCAATTTTTTCTAAGATTAAAATATTTTAATCAAACTAAAATGAACGCATACAAAATTCCATATATTTTGTAATTTAAATTAGCAGTTTCATTTCATTTTTGCAAAATTGAGTAGAAAAAAAGATTGTGAATTCTTGCTTGTGAAAATCTATGTAAGGAAGTTTGAATTCATCTCAATCATATTGTTATAGACAGTATTTACCTCCAATCTTAACTCATATATGTAGAAGACAATTTCAACTCAATCTCAATCTCACAATCTCAACCATAATCTCAACTCTTTCTATAGATCTTGTTTATTGATTCTTACTTAGTCATTAATTGTATTTTTATCTTTTTCATTTAATATTTTTACTCATGTTCTTTTATATTGTTCATTTTAATACGAGAGATATTGTCACTCCTAAATTCAGAATTTTTATAAAGTTTTATTACATAATATTTAATAAAAGTTATAAAAGTTATATTTTAAAATTTGAATTTGTGGGTTCAGTTCAATTAATTTATGATTAGGTGATAATTCGATTTATTATTTACTCGTAGTATCATTCACTGATTTAGCTTACATTGATTATGAATTGGTTGATATTTGAATGCTTTAAGCTATAATTAATATATTTTTAGTCGTAGAATAAAGTACCAAGAAATGATCTTCCAGATCAAAAGATTTCCAGGATTTACATAGAGTTGGTGATATTTAGAAGTGCTGCTACCACGATACTGCTGAGTAAGTCAAACTTGTCTAATCTATCTATTTATATAAATGACATCATTATTAAAAAAGAAATTATTATTCAATTGAATTCGACAAAAGATCTTTAATTAGTTATAATATTCTTTATAAGTGGAATAGAACCGGTCTGCTTTGATAAATTAATGATCTCTGTAAAGCGATCTTCTCTGATATTCAAATCAACTATAGCAGAAAGAGTTAGTATTGATCGATTTTTTATAATATAGATGTTTGTACACAATATACCCGCAATCGTTCTCTATAGAGATATATTAGTACGAAGGCTAACCAGTTGGATATCTTTAATATCTCACTGGAGATCACTTAGATTTTACATATATACATACACCGGTAGGTAAGCTTGTAATTTAATGACTTAAGAATTTAATATCATGAATTGTAAAAGATTTAAGATTATATGTGTTCACATTTTCTGTCTCACAATCCCGATCACACTCACAATAATATTTATATTATATCTACAATCTTGATCATATCTACAATCTTGATCATATCTACAATCTCGATCATATCTACAATCTCGATCATATCTACAATCTCGATCATATCTACAATCTCGATCATATCTACAATCTTGATCATATCTACAATCTTGATCATATCTACAATCTTGATCACACTCACAAAAATCCCGATCACACTCACAAAAATCTCGATCATATTCACACTTCCGACCACATTCATAATCCCGATCATATTCACACTTCCGACCACATTCATAATCCCAATCATATCTACAATCTCGATCATATCTACAATCTCGATCATATCTACAATCTTGATCATATCTACAATCTCGATCATATTTACAATCTCGATCATATTCACAATCCCGATCATATTCACAATCTCGATCATATCTACAATCTCGATCATATTCACAATCCCGATCATATTCACAATCTCGATCATATCTACAATCTCGATCATATCTACAATCTCGATCATATCTACAAACTCGATCATATTCACAATCTCGATCATATCTACAATCTCGATCATATCTACAATCTCGATCATATCTACAATCTCGATCATATTTACAATCTCGATCATATCTACAATCTCGATCATATTTACAATCAAATTTAATGTAACCTCCATGTTTCTAAATATACTTATTATTATTATTATATGTATACTACTTTCAGTAATGTTTCTTTTATGCGTAACATTTTATTATTGTAGAAAATAAAAATTCTATTCTAAAATATTCTAGATTTAGTCGTAAAATAAAATGATCAAAAGTGTTGAAGAAAAATGATCTTGCAGTTCTTGCAGTAAGTCAAACTTGTCTAATCTATCTATTTATATAAATGACATCATTATTAAAATGTTCGATTGAATTCAACAAAAGATTTACTCTCAACTTCAAATCAACTATAGTGTAGGTATAGAAGAGAGAGTGTTTCAACGATCTGCAATGATCTATTTATAGCGAGCTGGCTTAACCGTAGACATTTGTACTATAGTAATTAATACAGAGCTAGAACTCAATTATAACAACTCTCTGAATAAATACTACTAATATTTTATTTAGAGAATAATAAAGATATATTATGTACAAGGTAACATTCATACGATAATTATCCCTAAGGGATAATAAAAACAACCTAAATTTCTAAAAATACCTGATCTAGCTTATCTTTTAAAGTCAATAAATAGTCAATTTAATGACTTTAAAGATTTAATATCAGAATTCTAAAAGAGTTATGATTTTAATTTTAATGAGACTGAATTAAAATTGTGTCCATATACGTGTGAGGCCATAAAAAATACTGCATAAATATGATATTTATGAATAAATCTGTTAATTTAAACATTGAATTTATGTCAAAAAATATATAATAAACAAAATAAAACTCAGAACGCCTCTAGCCCGATCACATTCACAATGTTCTCTTGTATAGACATAGACATAGATAGATGAATAACAATCAGTAATCAGTATCTGTATTACTCAATCATCGAATGAAAGGATTATATTTAAAATCCTGATGAAATAATTGACATGGTGATCTGTTCATAAATTAATCAATAAAACGATTAGAGAATGTACATTTTAATCAATATAGTTTAGCAGCCCTGTTCCTATTCTATATTATATGTAGAGAAAATTATGTTCACCTTGGATTTATACTTTACTTCAAAAGCATATTATGTAAAGTATACACTATAGATAGTAGCTCAGATTTTTCGATCCAGATGGAAGCGAGAGCGCAAGTTATAAAATGCTTCTATTTTTCTGGATTGAAGCGAGGTTGTGAACGATCGGTTGATTTCATTGATTTTTTTATCTTCCAACTCTTAGTTGTTTCTGGCCTCTCTGATAAATTTTGAGTAGAGAAACATGATGGCATATGAATGAAATCTTGAAAGTTGCAAATTTGGTAACTGCCTGATGGTTAGGGTCGGATGACGTTACCTTCGCTCATATAATGTAAATATATTGTCCATATAATATCCATATAATGTTCTGTATTGCATAATTTATATAGTTTACGTGTTTACGTCGTAGTTTTCCTTATTTAATCACCTAGATATTTTTTATATATGTATTCCGAAGAGAACAATAAAAATGACCAACAAAGATCCAAAATGGGTAACGCCCCTTATCAAGGACATCCTCAAACAGAAGCATAACGCAGACAGGAGGGGTTACAAAGAAAAATCACTTCATCTATCAAAGAAAATCGAGCACATCACTCACAAAAAGAAAATCAAGATTCACAAAGAAGACAACTCCAAAAACAAACAAGGAACAGCAAACTGGTGGAAATTCGTTAACAAACACAAGATCGAAAACAAGAGTGTAACCAGCTTCTTAAACTCCTACAACAACGTCGAAGAAGCCGCTTGCGACATAAATAACTTCTTCTCGGACATTTGCAAAACACAACTTAATGAAATCCCCTGGTCGCCCAAATCAGATATTAAACCCATCCCCACTAACGAACTACCAAACTGAAGAAGAGGTCAGACTCCTGTTAGAAAAATCAACCCTCACAAAAGCGGAGGAACCTTCCCGTCATGAATTTGAAAAAATTTTGCCGAAGAACTATACAAATCACTCCACAAAATATACACAAACAGTCTCACCACAAATACTGTCCCTTGCATCTGGAAGAAAGACCGAGTAACCCCTCTTTCAAAAGTTATAATAGTGAAAAAATGTACAGAACTTAGACCCATCACTATCACAGATGTTTCCGCAAAGTGTCTAGAAAAAATAGTGAAGAAAAGGATAAGCAAAGCTATTTCTAATTTCGTCACCAAAGATCAGTTTGCCTACAAGGAAAACACATCTTCAGAGACCGCTTTATCAACAATTATACAAGTTATGCAACAAGTAAACAACCAGAAGCCATGTACTTTCCGCATTATCTGTGCTGACATGGCACGGCATGACATGACATGACATGAAGTTATGCAACAAGTAAACAACCAGAAGCCATGTATTTTCCGCATTATCTGTGCTGACATGGCACGGCATGACATGACATGACATGAAGTTATGCAACAAGTAAACAACCAGAAGCCATGTATTTTCCGCATTATCTGTGCTGACATGGCTAAAGCCTTTGACACGGTAGAACACAAAATCCATGGATCAACTCATTCCTTTACAACAGAGAACAACAAGTTATAATAAAAGGAACCGCGTCTTCATGGAAAACCAAAACGAGAGGCCTACCTCAAGGCATCATTATGGGACCCAAACTATTCACCATAATACCGAATGACCTAAAGCCAAAGAGCGAAAGCACAAAACTGAACAAATACGCGGATGACATTTCATCAATCCACACTTTAAGAAAAGACGAACCAGATCAAAGTCAAGATGAGATGAACAATATGGAAAGATGGGCCAAGAACAAACAAATGACCTTAAATACAAATAAAACAGAAGAACTTATTGTGTTCCCAAAGCAACTCATTATTTCTTTTTCTTCACTAATTCACTATCATAAACATATTTGTAACCGTTCTGTGATATATCTGTCATCAATAAAAGGATTTTTATTTATTTATTTATTTATTTTCTCATCTCTCTATTATTTTGATGTACCTATTAAACACACTTACATTTTTACAATTGAAAAAAAAAAAGATTTCACATAGAGGAAAAATCATTTTATCAGCCTTTGTCACCAAATAGAATGACTTTCGCGATTAGGTAGATATCTTTTTATTTTTTGGAAGATCAAGCAAAATAAAAATCTTAAACTTGATCGGATATCATAAATGAACTTTTGGGAAAGTGAGTGTCAAATTATCAGGAACATTAAATAATTTCGGTTATTTCGCATGTGAGAAAATTCCATGTATAGTAAATTATTTTTCTGCATGGGAAGGTTCACTTTTTCATACGCGTGCACAACTTTTCCACCCATGGAGACAATAGAAATAGATAGGAGTTTTACTTTTCCAGAAACAATTTATTTGTGGGATTTAAATTTATCGCCTCTCCTAAACGCCTTCTCTGCTTTTAATAATTCATTTATTGGAAGAAAGTATAGGTACCTACATTAAGCGCTTTCCAAAGATATAAGAATTATTAAAATCAGAAAAGGAGTTTAGGAGAGGCGATATAAATTGAAATTGGTAGTTTTAGAATGGCGGAGATTTCTAAATTTCCCGGCCTAAATTCCATAGAAATTCCACAGAAATTCCATAGAAAATTAAAATCCCTTTACAGACATATTGTTCCCTCATTGAAAAGTTAAGTTCATTTATTAAGTTCGATACTCCATATATAGATATTACATTCTTCAAATTCCCGAGGTATAGGAATGACCGAGTCTATTTCTATACTTAGAGTATATTTTATGTGTATAGTAAAAGTGGTATAATCTAAGATTTCTACATATGATGCCGATGGAATTTAGAAGAATGCCATGTAATATAAGATGTATCGCAGCGGATGAAAATATCTATGAAGAGAACATCCCTAGGTATAATCTCAAAATTAACTAGTAATTTGTATCCTTAACAACATCCCTGGACATGGTTCTTTTCATATATGAAGTTGAAGCAGTCCAATCCTTATCCAATAAACTTTATTAGATTTTAACTGAATCATTCATTGATGGTTATTGAATATGAATAGCAGTCAAAATATAATTTATTAATTCTTTGAAGAAAACTATCTAATCAAATTGAAGAAACACAATCGCTTCATAAAGATAATATTTCCATCACAGCCCTCCAACTATATACGTAAATAATTAATTATGTTATTATAATTATTATAACGCTCTACATGTATTTGAATTAGGTCGTGATTAAAGTATATTTCAAACTGAGTTTTAAAAAGAAAAATCTTATAAAATCTCGGGCTTCCTCGGCCAATTGAAATAAAAAATAAAATTTGGCATTGATGGCCATAAAAAAAGATTATTACTGTACATTTTGATTAATGTTTTTGTAGCTCATGTTGTGTTCATATGATAATTCGTTCAATCTTCAGCTTACATATTCGAGTATATTGTACATTTATATGTACACTTATATAATTAATATTTTGATTTGTCAACCTTAAGCTTTTAAATGAAATAGATTTAAATTTTACTTTAAATTTACTTTAAATTTTACTTAATTTAAATTAAGATATTCTGTAACTATATAATTTCTATCAGTGTAAAATGTTCTCAACAAAGTGGAAGTAATGTAAAAGCATAAACGATGTAGGTATTGTTTTCTCACGTTATTACAATAGGTTTATTTGCAGTTCGCGCTTGTACAATAAAAATTAGTCGCTGACAATTTTATTTGTCATCCATTTCTGATCAGTTGCATTTCAGTTGCAGATCAGTTGCAGATCATAGTTGCAATCTCACCGTTGACTGAAAGAATGCAGGTTATACTAAAGAAAGACTAATAGATTCACTTTAGAGCGACGATTAAGTTTTGTCTCTTTTCTATGTATAATATTGATCCATCATATTTGGGAGCAATATTTGGGCTGTAAAATCATCTGAATTAAGCAAAACTTTCATTCCAAGATTTCATTTCAAATACCTACATAAGCATGACTAAACTAACAATTATAAGTTTAGTAAAAATTGATTCTTTTTCTAGAGAAATTTGTAGAAATACCTTTCTTAAAACAATATTATAATTAAAAGTAAACTTACGGTTTGAAAACATTATCAAATATTGAATAGACTATCCCCTATTTTCTCATTGAAAACGTGGCCATCTTTGGAAACATCAGAAAGCAATTCAATAAATATTTATAAAACATTTGTTAGCTCAACAAAGATTATTTCTGATTACTTTTAAGCTTCTTTTGTGGGTTAAGCTAACTCTCTTTTTGGCCCATTTTGGGCGATAAAATACCTACTCTTTTATGAAGATGCGAGTGATTCTATTGAAACTGATCAGTAGTATTTTTATAGGCAATCCTGTTATACTGAATAATAGTTGACAAAAATGCTTCGACAATCGTGTCATTTAAACCTCACTTTTAACTTTCGGCAATACAGCCATCACCATTGGAACAGTTACCTATACTTAATGTCAATTCTAAAATTATTTTATTAATACGCTTATTGAATAATGGATTTGGAGATAATAATAATAATAATAATAATAATTATATTTAGCCACAATATCTGCATATAAAAACATTCAAAGTGGGTGTACAGAAATGAAAGCTATCAAGAG
>JAYJLU010019667.1:0-10316 GCA_036873645.1 Minona dolichovesicula | reverse complement strand
GAATTTGTCAGCCGTGGTATAACAAAATCGATATACAAATATCTAGTATTGAGAGTCGGAACTCTATCTGATTCTTATTCTATGGTCATGACCCTAACTCGAATTTTAAACAAGAGACAAAAGTTTGAGTTCTTCAAACTCTAAATGATGTGAGTAAAATTCACAGATCACTGTAATACAGAGTTAATCACACCAGATATCAAGTTTTATTGACCTCATACCTATGAATTTTGATCTATAGTAGGAATATCACAAATGCACTTTATCACAGCGCCTTATAAGCCTATTATAAAACTGTACGCATAACTTGTAGAAAAGGTAAATGCCTTGATATGTATTTTAAGCTAAATTTTGGCATTCAAGAAATCGAGAAAATGGAACTGAATAATGAATTACATAGTTTGTTCTCTAAACTAAAATAGAGAAATATAAATTTAACAAGTCAACTACATAATACAAAAATAATTTGATAGTGGAAACGACGTTAACTATCACCTCATATTCCGCTCGCTACATATTGCAAATAGGTCGATATAGTGGGGAGTGCAATGCCAAGCCAAGCCACTACTCCTAGAGAGAGAGAGAGAGAGTGTGTGTGTGTGTGTGTATGCACGCATAATTTCAGTAGTCGGCATGTAGCCAAGAACTGAAACTTATACATAATAGTGACAGAGAATCGGTTGACAGGTAGGCAGTGCGACGTGATAAAATCAATATTTATCCCAGTCAACCGCAATTATGTGCCAGAAGTGGTATTATTGCGAAACTTATTTTAATCAGGTGCTGCTAGCAGCTACACAACACTGCTAAGGTTCTGTGCTATAAGGCACATAGAATACCTACCTACATAAGACAATAAACAATTGATTCTATACTTCAATTTCACACTCACAATGCAACAAATAATCTAATGAAATGAAATGACTTATTAACTGTGATATTATCCTCTCGAGATGAGATGAGCGACTTTCTATTCATATCAATGACACAATTTATTGATTCAGTGAAAGTGAAGCTACATAGTTAACGGGTGAGTTTAAGGCGGTATTCTACGGGAGTAAACTTGTTTACTAACTTTTACTTTTATCAATCAACTTATTTATAGTAAAACCATTATCTGAATTTCCTAATAGTATTAAAAAGAGGCTAAAACAGCGCTCAGTTGATCTATAGAAAATCTAGAAGAGATCCGGCGAAACATCTCATGCACATGCTCGGATGGAAGTCTCCGAAAGATGGCGCTAACAAGTTAGCTCTTAGTTGTATAAATAATATTAAAGGCCCAGAATCACTCTCATAAAAAATCTTCAGGAAAGCAACCACCCATCAGATTAGATGGGTGGTTCCAGATAAAGATAGACTAATCAACAACACGACAACATAACTTCATTGAATACAAAGCCAAACGGCTAAGGAAGAATAGAGCTTCTCTTATAATATAGCACCTCAATACAGTGCTACATTTCCTATATTTTGTATCATTTGACCAATTCCTATTTGCTTGTTTGTTTGTTTTCTAAATTCACATTTGTAACATAAGTAACCTGTAATACAGCTGGAATATCTTCGTATCCGAAGAAGCTGTCAAATATACTTATACTATTCTACTCTAGTTAAAATCATTCCTTTAAGTATATTGCGTACCATTATGAAGTATTTTTACAGTTGTGGTAGCTACATATAAATCTAAGCATTTACAAATCTTTCCTTCCACAGTAAAATTGCCAATCGTTTTGCTCACTTGTTATAACAATTAAGCTCTAATATGGTAGATACCATAGAATAACGCATGGATGGTCTATTTCCCTCATTGAAATTGGGGGAATTAGAAATAGAAATAATGTATCGGTATCATAGAAATAGACCTCGGGAATTTTAAGAATGCCATGTAATATCTCTTATGTAATAACAGTTCAGGGTGTCCACGCGTTTTGACCAACACATAATTTTGGGATATTTATTTCAGGCGGGTAAATATTTAGATTATCATATCAGCATTACTTATAATAACTTTTGTGTATTAATCTTCCCCCCTGACACATGTGCTAACTTGTCTGCATCATTCATCAATATTGCTTCCTGATCTTCAAGCCGCTTCCTCTTCTTCTTCAAATTATAAATCTCCTCTAGTGCCTCTCTTTTGTGGTTCATTTTCTTTTCGTGGATATTCATAGCCCCTTCTCTACTTTCAGATAATTATATGAATTGACGTCTTGCAGAAGCAGCCCAAAGAGCAATTTCGATCAATCGGAAAATTGAAAACTCCACCAACCTAAAAGAAACATTTGTCAGCATCCACCCACCCCTGGATCTTCTACAATTCTCAAAATTGATGTCATTCTTTTGTCGCTGTAGAGTAAGATTTTGGAGTCAAGCGGAAGGAAGGAATACTAAATGGGAGATACTTATAAATATATAATTACAGATTGTATTTAAATTACCTCATTGTTAAGCATACTGAAAATAATATTTTAGGAGAGTGGACACCCTGATGTGGTTACCTATACCAACTGTTGATACATTACTACCCACGCTTTTATAAAACTATCAATTTCAGATTGTCGCCTCTTCCTAAACGCCTTATTCGATTTTAATAATTCGCTCATTACAAGAATATAGACATTAAGCGCTTTCTAAAGATATAAGAATTATTAAAGTCAGGTAAGGCGATAAATTGAAATCGGTAGTTTTATAATGGCGGAGATAGGAATTTGTCAGCCGCGTGTAATCTCTACAACCAATCGACATACATTTCAATATTTTGAGTGTTATAAGACATTATGATAAGTCATTTTCAGTTTTTATTATTATAATAAACGACTGGGTTATATATCAAGAGTCCTGAATATGCAGGCAGGGTGTACAACATAGTAAAGAGTAATTAGGCTAATAGTTATGTTGTATTAAACAATATGAAATATCAACTGAAGTTTCCAGACTGCATATATACACATATATATAGTAAATAAATCATATTCTATGTAAAGTAAACATGATTTTAGCGTTAAAAATGAAAGAGAATGCGGGGAGAAGTGGATATAATGTAATATTTATATCATCAGGTGATGCTAACCTCATCATCAACAATGAAAACATTGTCAACGTTAGTTAGTTAGCTCAGTCCTACATACATACATACACACACACATATATGAAACGACAAGCATGACTCATAATACTAATCAAATCAATCGCTTTTGATAGCGGTGAATAACGGTATCATAATAACACAGTGACCTATAAGAAGCTGGTAGATGAATGCTATGAATGCATGAAATACACAAATAAATTAATGATGATGTAAGGCCACGACCTGACAATAAAATGAACGCATGTAACAAACTTCAATCATAGTTCTCTCTCTCACACACTGCTTGTAAACAAAAACTATTTCTCATAAATAATATTGAAATCAAATCAATCAATGAATAATGCCAAAATTGTCTAGAGTCTAGATAAATGCCATATAGTTTTATTTACTTTAAGTTTAACGAGGTCAATTAAAAGACAACTATACAATTTTACTGGATCGTAAAGCATGTAAAGATTAAATTAATTCTAAAGGGAAAATCTGAATAATCTAATGCAGCTTACTCTTGATGATTTCCGATTTGGTGTCTGTCTTTCATCAGCATTTTCAGTCTGTAATGGGCATGAAGCTGGTCTTCTCTGAGATCCGTTAGATCCTGTGTAATAATTGGTATTGCTTCTATTCAATGGGGAATTACGAGCTGTTTTGTTTGATTTGGGCTTTGGAGGTAGCGGTGGAGGCCGCGGCTGTTCTTCAGATCTGTCATAAACTGGATGACGCCTAGGATTACGGGGAGGCAAAATTGGGGCGCTACTATGGCGCATTGCATTACATCACCTATAAATAAAATCATTTATTTAAGTATACTTGAGATGATTTTACAAATTTATTAACAAGTTGATTATTGGTTATTTACATAATCAAGAGTTTCAGTGAAATGGGTTAACCATTATGCTCTATATAGAATATTAAGACTTATATTGACGGAAACAAAATATTAAGCATACTAGAGACTGTAAAATAAATAATGTATAAATACTTTAGTGTACAATTAGTCCTGATAAATTTAGGTCAAATATATTTCTCTCAAAAGATTTAACATTAATTAAATTGTAAATTTAAAAATATAATTATCTGACAATAAACAAGTATTTTCCCTTTTATCAATGAAAGTAGAGATTTAAAGGCTACAAGAACAATCAGATATTAACACATATTAAAAGTTGTCAGGAATGTGTTACTTCATAAATTGTAATTAATAAATACTTAACAATTTGCTGATCTGTAATATATAATTTTATGAGCAGAGATTTTGCAATTTGTGTCAGTTTTTACCTGTTTAAACTTTATAACATAATGTACAAACTACATGTATGATTTCCTCTTTGTAGAAACAACATAGAGTGAGTGACTTTTCATTGGCAATAGCAAAAGTTTAATAAAAATCTCAAAACCCTAGGGTTAGTTTTGCACTTCTGTGACCACAGATTTGATTGTACAACTCTCAATTGTTTGCTCATCCATGTCTACAAATATATGAGCATATCTAAGGCCATATGAAATAGAAATCCATGGAAATCAAAGATTCTATGGAATTTCCACACTCGCTTTACATTGATTTGTCATTCATAATCCATGAACAACAGCCACTACTATCCAAAATGATATGGGAGAAGGAGATGTGTGTCTTCGCACTGTCCAATGACATCTATTCTATTGAAGGCTGGATGTAAAGCCTCCAAACGCCCATTATTAACTGAAAAACAAATGATACCTAGTATGGGCACATCAACATCATACTTGGAGTGAAGAAATGTGAAGCACTGTAGTAGTATTCAGCAATGAGACAAAGATTGAAATGAGAGTGATAATTCGCCTGTTTTTGTAGGATATGATAGTTATCTCACTACACCAGCTCACTACACTACATCAGCAAGCATTGTGATGTGGTTCTGTTTTTCATTATATGCTCCAGAAGAGATCATGTCATTCAAGGAAACCTGAACACAGCAAAATATTTAGAGGAAATTGTTCATCATCTTGTTCTACAAATGGCTCTGTGCTTTCCATACAGTGACAATATTTTTCAGTAGGACCATGTGCTGAACTTGGAATCAAAACAGAAACATTGAGAAAATATGCCATACTTTGGTGTCATCTACGCCTAAGAAGGATTGATACTGTGATTACCACTAAAGGTGGTCAAATAGGTTATTGATGTAGCAGAACTAAATTATTCATTTAATATTCCATATATATGTAACACTCATGTTCATCATAACATTTGCTGGCATTTGAAATAAAAATGTTGCAAACAAAAGTGAACAAAAAAACAAAGTGAATCACTTTATGCATTAGATATTTAAAACACAATGTTTTTATTGATTAAATTAGTTAATCCAACTCTTCCAATTTGGGAGAACCAAATAGGTTTGAGTAATTTTGTACAGAATGACAGCAGACAGGGATTTTAAAAATATTATTTTCTAGCAAGAGGTATTTTGGTAAGGTAAAGTAATTTTGCACATATGAGAATTATTCGATAATGAACTAAATAATATATATACATATACTTATACATTTAACAGAAATCTTAATCACTTCTAAGCTGCATAGAATGATTGATATATTATTGTTTTATAGAACAGTCAAATATGTAATTCAAGGTTTATTCTATAAGTTCAGTTGAAAACTGAAATACATTGTCAACTGGGTGTGGTCCATCATCTGGTTACATCAAATCACATTCTGATTCTGTATTTCAGTATGATGTGTTGTGATATAAATTCAATAAACTACACAAATCAGATAATATAGTTTAACATTATTAGCAAAACAGTAAAACTAAATAAAGTACAGTGGAACACGGATAAGACAAAATTTAATGGACTGAATGTATTTTATCAGAATTTTGTGTTAAACAAGGCATTAAAAACTTTCCTCTCTGTTTAATGGGCTTGAGACCAACATAAACATTAGACAGAGTGTTCATAAAGTCGAATACATACCATGTCCATATAAGATGAGCTAGTTTATAAAAATGGACTCAGAAGCTTCTGCAATCTTGTTACATATTTATCGAACTCTTATAATAATTACAAGTAATAGTGTCTTAACTGTCAAAGTATAAATTTTTATGTTGGTAAATATTCTCTGGATTTTTCATGAATAAAGTCCTATATATTTTTTTAAAGCATGTAGTGGGAACCTTCTTATCTTATGAACTAATAAATAGTTATAAAATATTAAATTTAACCATGCCAACACAAACCATTTTCAATATTAAGTTACAAAATCTTATTTATGGGTCATAAAGATATAAAATTATACAGAAGATAATTACCCCAAGGGATATGTACGGCTGATATAGCTTATCCCTTAAAATCTTTAGAAATAATTAGTGAAAGATGAAAGACTTGCACATTATGGTTAAATCACAATTAACAACATTTATACTGTATAACAGCATTAGTATTTAATCTGTAAATTGAACAGGCTTCTTATATTTAGTTTTAATAATTTTTAAATAATGTAGAAGATCATTACATAACACCTTTGTTCTCTCAGTTACCTTATTTTTGTTAGCATATGCTACAGTATTTATTTGGAAATTTAAATTATTCCTCATGTAACTATCATTAAATTGGTTTAACTTCATGTATGTTTATGAGACACATTTAGTTTATCAGAATGATAAATAGATTTGTAGCTTATTACTGATGTCCTTCCAACTGTCCTGATAACTGTTGTGAATATCCAGATATATTTTTGCATTCAAAATTTTTAATAAACCAATATTATTTTAAATATAGTCTTAGCTTAAAAATAAAAAAATCTCAGCTAACTGTCTTGCCATGAGCACCCATGTGGTTTTTCAATGTTCCAAATTTTAAGGTTGGCAGGTCTGTTATTAGTAATAATTGGAATTTCAATACATCATTGATTTATTAATTAAATATATACAGTGGAGTTCATGTAAGACAAAATGCTTAATATGAAATGTTGGTTATTATGAAAAAATAATTAGGTCCTGATGTAAGAGACACATGAAGCTATACTTTTGACATACTTTTAGAACAAAATTGATAACAGGAAATGTCGGTTATAATGAAGTAGTTTCTGAGTACATGTATAACAATGTTTAGTATGAAATCTAGATGCAGACATTCAGATATTCTCTCTCAAGCCCATTAATTGCTTAA
The DNA here is from genome assembly GCA_036873645.1 of Minona dolichovesicula. Classification (NCBI taxonomy): domain Eukaryota; kingdom Metazoa; phylum Platyhelminthes; order Proseriata; family Monocelididae; genus Minona; species Minona dolichovesicula. The sequence continues at coordinate 3,083 of JAYJLU010019667.1, read as the reverse complement.
TTAATGTGTTCTTGTGTTGCAGAATCTGTAATTATGTCTAAGCATAGTAAGCAATCCCTGTCACTCTAGTGAGAGAGCAATACCAGCTCCTTGCCTCTAACAAACTTCTTCACTTGAATTACATAATCTGTTTAGTTACTATGTCTGTCTAAGTACAGTAAACAATCCCCTTAGTCATCTAGTAAGAGAGCAGTACCAGCTCATTACCTCTCTAATAAACTTAGAGGTGGTTGTTAGTGGTATTTTATGAATTTTACAAAGTGGAGACATGGCTGCCAGGTCTTAATTGCGAAACAAAATTATAGACACGGCTGATCTAGAAAAATATAAACATGGCTGCTGGTTTTTTAAATAAGTTTTACATTTTATTTACTACCATCAATTAGTTATTTGAAATAATATTAGTTATTCATTTAAGTTAAGTTATTAAGGTATTAGGTTTATTTTAATAAAACTAACATCACAAGTTATTTAAAAGCAATGTCTATAATTTTTGCAATCAAGACCCGGCAGCTGTTATGAGTTTTTTGTATTTACAAGTTATTTAAAAAAATTGTTTAAATTTGTTTTAAATTAAGCTAGAATAATAAATAGTAAAAGTTTATATTAAACAGCCATGTCTATAATTTTTGCAATCAAGACCTGGCAGCCATGTCTCCTAGTACTTCTATATTTTTGATGATAACTTGCTGCTGATAGAATTACATAGAATAATAAGCCCAAAATAATTCTACCATCCATAATTGTAGTATAGAACACTCAACTATTCAATAGACATTCTTCAGCTTTTATATACAGCTTCAGCTCAACAATTATAAATTATTTTCTTCAGTATTTAGGTGATAAAAACTCAAAGGCAAAGTAAAAGCAAAGACTTGTTTAATTAATCAGGTTTAGAATATAGAAAGTCAAATTGACTCTGGGTGTAGCACTGCATTGTCACATCTTATCTTGCGGTTTACTGGGTCATAGTAACTTGCCCTGGTTGTCAATGTTTCCATTTATATATTCTTACAATTTTTGGGTTTGTTTTAGCTAAGCATCAAAGACCTTATTTCACAGTATGCAGAATTTTAAGGATCAACTAATTTTTTACTATGATTTACAATGACATTGCAGTATTTTGTTTTCATTTAAGTTTGGGTTTTACCAATACTAAACCAGATTATTTATTTTAAGTCACTAAACTATAGAATTATAGGATCACCTAATATATATACAAAACAACAATGATATATTCAAAAATACAATTTTCAATATCCAGAAGGGTAATTTATAATTCAAGGGATTTCTAGGAGTGGTGGAACAATCCATAGGAGCACAATTCCCGCCCTGTACTAGTAGTACATAAACCAAAGAAATATTATTTTCATGCAATTTTTTAGTTTTATAAACATTTTCATATGGTAATAATATTTAAAGAGAACTTCTGAGAGGATATTTCAGCAACTATTGGTTGCTCAATGGTTCACTCAAAGTTTTATTTTTTAATTGACAACCAATATTTTGCAATAGAATCTTTCATAAGTTCATTAAAACCATTGGTGAATATCAATTGAATCACTCCCTCAAACATGACATATGTAGAATATTAGAAACTAAAGAGTAGCCGGCTGTAAAAATATTTAAACTTTGAAGCTTATAGAATTACATACAATGCTAATAGGTTAATTGGCATAATTCCAAAACTAGCCAAGCATATTGAAACTAAAATTTAAAATTGCCAGGACCACATATTCCATATTTTTGCGTAATTGAATTATTTAAAGAAATATTACAGATTATCGATTTGTATGAAAATATGGCCATGCCATGCGCACTGAATCAAAAAGTGATGCAAAACCTTTTGGATTGGAGTATGTAAGTAATTATTACTTTTGTAAGTAATATATAAGTATGTGATTTAATATAATACATAACAAAATAAGGAAAACACAACGGGAATCTGTGTACATGCTATATAGGATATATATATATACATAAATAAAAACAACCAATTTCACGACCGGTTCAAGGACTTTAATAGAAGTATATATCTATATAATAAATAGGAATTCCTTGGACCGGTTTTTTTAATCGTCAGGTAAAATTGTGAAAATGTCAACAGATTTAAAATTACAACAGCGAATTTCAATTTTCATATTTCTATATATGTAAATAGGCAGCAATAAAAATAGATTTAATACTAAAAGTATTCGTTTGTTTAAACGTCATTGCTAGGTTGATTGTTAACAAATTCGCGTGTAAATAAATAAAATAAGTTGGTGTAGTATATAAGCTATATAAAAATAGCTATACTTCACCAACTTATTTTACTGTAATGGCGTATATATACGCCAATACAGTAAAATCGGAAAAAATCGTAAATATGAATCCGTCCACTATGCACGATTTTATTTCAGCAACATGGAAATAATCACACGTCAATATCAAGTTGCAGGAGACTATTGAGCGACTGTTTTATAGATACAAATAGGCCTATCTCTGCGGACAATTGCGAGTGTGGCGCGATGAATTTTTAAAAGGTCATAATTTTATGGAGTAAAGTGAATTTATATAAACTACGATGTTTTTTATGAAACAATATAATTTTACTATTGAATTATGTTTAAAGCTAAATTTCACAAATACAACTTAGAATAAAAATTAATTTTCTTCAAATCTTTGATTATTGGAAAAAGTATGTGCGTTTAGCATATACAAATGATTTAGTTGTATAAACATAATCGCTTATTTTGTTAATAGGAAGTTTTGCAAAAATTCATAAGTATTAATATTGGTAACACCTACATAATTCAAGTGTTCTCTATACATATATGTGCATAAGCATTAAAATCTATGTAGGGTAACTGTCATTACTCTAAGACTGTACCATATAGTAAAAATCAGATAAATAAATAAATGGTTTATTTTACCAAAATAGTTCTGACTCTCAATCAAATCATCAATATTTCACTTAAATTTTACGTTTCTAATAAAAAACAACAACATTATATATACCACATACTGATCAGTTTTAACTGCCTCTGGTTCCTAGGGAAATTTGTTTATTTTTCTTTAGACAATTCTATTTTGTAACTCGT
>JAYJLU010019556.1:0-10320 GCA_036873645.1 Minona dolichovesicula | reverse complement strand
AGTAAAAGTCAAGCAATTTTACCCATATCTGAGCAATAGTAGATGATTTGATTAAACTATTCAAATAGTTTTATTAAATCAGTTATTTTCGCCAATAATGCCTTTTTGTATATGGGGATGGTCAACGTAGAAGGCTGCTACATCCTTACGCTCCAATATTATGATTGCTATCATGCTTTTTTCTATAGATGGGATCTTATACTAACATAATCTGGCAAAATTTTCTCTTCCCTCCAAACTTCCCTGACAACCCTGATTTTGGGGGTCTGGCCCACGGACTATTATACATGCTTATATCAATAGTTCCTATAGTATACCATTATGAATCTTACAATTCAAAAACTTATACATACATAATAGAAAATACAAATCCGAAAACGAAAACGAAAATAAGAAAATTGCAAATATTATGAGAGATCGGAGGTAATACAGAAGAGACTATATCCTGCGACTTTCACGGAATATGTAAATCCTCAAATGAGAAGACCTGACCTATCCGTATTAAAACTTTCTCTATTTGGCCCAAACGCTTCATCCTATCAAATTACTCGAACTACCGCTTTGCCTTTAACACTAGAAAGTTGTCGTGGAGTCCGACCAGACCTCGTGATGTAATATTCTATTCTAGCAAATATAATATTAGATATATCGCGTTGAAATTATGGGACAATTTCTATTGAAATGTTATCTAAAGATACAAATTACTATTTCAAAAATAATTTCGACCGTAGACAATAAGACCCCGGGTCAGCCCAGACCCCACGACAACATCTATGTTAAATATCATATTTTAAACCTAAAATGGTTGAAACAGTCTGTATCGGGTTGAAATCCTTCTCTGTATGTTACTTGTTAAGTTCAGTAGTGTATATATCGAAAGCAGCCGAAGTATTTATTATTGAACTAAAATGAATAGTTTGCTTTTGTCAAATAGATTTAGAAAATAATTCAATGTTGAGTTTGTTCACCTTGATATAGTTGATGTAGTGAGCATAGTACTATAATATTGGTAGTGGTAGTGAGCATTGTCTACAGCCTATTGTATACGGAATACCTAGACTACACACGCTGAGAGGACATTTTCTTAGATGGATTAGCTATTGCTCGATAATTCAGTCAGACATTGCCACTGCTCAGTAAATTAATTTTGATGCCATGTGCACTGTATATTTCCATGACTGTAATCATATATTGACTTGACTAAGCTAATTTTAGATCTGCGCAACACTATTGAAAATCAATTTAAGGAACTAATTGTAAATAAACAAACTGAATTGTTAAATGAGATGAAAAATAAAATTGAAAACCAGGATGATAATTTATAACTTCTTCAACACGAACTAACTACTTCTAAAACAAAACAAATCGAACAAATTAATATTGCCCATCAAAACTGGTCTAAACAGCCTCAGCATATCCTCCAAACGAGTTTAAAGGAAATCATGGAAGAAGAGGAAAAAAACTTGTTATCGAAAAGAAGAAGAAAAAGAATAATCTCATTATTTCCAATATTAATGAGAAAAAGACAATCAACGTACAAGAGAGAATAACACTATTACTAACTATTAAAGAAATAACTTCCATCTTGGTAAATATACTGCAGAGAGTTCTAAACCACGACCCATTTTACTAAGATTTAAGTACGAAGATGAAAAAATTTCTATTCTCAGAAATTCTAAAAAACTACGAGATCTTTCAGATAAAAATCCACTTTAAAAAGCTATCATTAAACCGGACTTCACTGGCGGCATAGCTATTTACATAAAACATAACTATAATTTTGAGCGTGCTTTTGAAAACGAATTCCAACAGTACGAGGTTCTATGGACTAAGCTCAATTTCAATGGAGAAGACACTTATATCGCAGCTATCTATCATCCTCCATCAGGCTTCCCAATATGACGAGAGTAATTTGTTGGATGCCCTTTTCTGAGACTGTCATGATTATAAAAGCCACACAAAATATGCTCATATTTTATTACATGAGACATAAACTCTCTACACCTTTTTCAGGTGTACTTGAGAATATTTCATTTAGATTTGAGAAATTCAGTCTTGATTTGAGAAAATTTCATTTGTACTTGAGAAAAACAGTACATCGATTGAAATTTAACCCTCCAATTTCATTGAAATTTAGCACCAGTATAAATACATTTTTCATTGAAATTGGAGGGCTGTCAAAAAGGATTCTGGGGGGATTTGCATAGAAAGTTGACTTCCACTGATTGGTAGGCAACCGATTAAAAAGAATAGATACAGTTTGTATATAAGGGTGTTATTCAAATTCTGTAAATTCTGCAATATTCCAATATTATGCAGGTCAATTCAAATTGTCCTTTCTGTCTCCAGCAAATGAAAAGAAAAACATTAAATAAATTAAAGCCGTGTAATCATATAGCGCACCTATCATGCTATAATGTACATATATCTCACAACATTGTCAAATGACAATGATGAAATGTGACGAATTCCTTAATTCATATCAGAATTAAGCAGAGGTATTAATTATTCTGATCTAATTTCAAAACCAAATTGTTACTCAAAATTTGTTGAAATTTGATTTCACTGTTTTAACATTTCCTTATCTAGGGAGATAGCACATTCGTTTTTGGCTGAAATAAAAGAAGGTTAAGAAATTGTTTCAAGTGTATCTATTGGAACTTCAGAGAACGAAATACCAATAGAAGAAAGTTTTATTGGTGTAAGTCTCTTAAATTTAATTATTCAGATATTCAGATATTTGTTCTGCAATGTTCAATGGATCCTTTTATAAACTAAATGACCAAAACGTACAAAAGCCCTAATTAATTTGATAAACAAATTATCTAATAAATGATTCACTTAGGTTAACTCAAAAATAAGTATACTGATTTATAAAGATTTTATCAATAAAACATTTTCATAACATTTATTTCGTATTTATTAGGTGACTTCCCAAATTCCTACAATCCAGATTTGGATTATGAAATAGAAGGTCTGCTTTCATTAACCGAATTCAGCTTTTCATTAAAAAGTATTTTTACATGAATCTATGAATTACTGTATTTATAAGATTGGGACTTATTCGAGAATAGATTCCTGAACTTTGGAAAATAAGCATATATCTACTTATCGATCTCTTTAAAATTGAGGTTTTAATATACTTCCTATTTGAAAAGTGTCCCGCAGTGAAAACTAATGTAAACATGAAAATAAATGTAAAACATTTGTAAAAAAGCTGCAAAAAATCATTTTTTCTTCATGTAAAGCTCTTGCTATTATTATGCTTGACTGAGGATTAACAAGTTTTTTTAAAATATAGATGATAGCAGAGATTAACGTTCAAGTCTAATAACATACATAAACCTCAATTAAGAGACTTTATTCTAAAAGCAAAGTTGGATTTAATGGCCTTATAAATTATTCGCCTTTATCCTATCTCTAAACATTATTTTTATATATGATATGATAACTATTTTATAACTTGGTGGTTCGCCCTTTCTATTGTATCTGTTATATAAAATATAAAAGCATTCATGTTTGATGCGAATATCATATCTTCTTGATATTTTAAGCATTTATAAACAACTATTATCTGATGAATCACCTAGAGATGGTCGTTACGGAGATATAGTCAAAACAGGAAGAAGACTTTTTTAACATCCAACAGAAATGAAAAACTTAGAAGAAGTGAAGAAGGATTCAATACTATCTGTCAACATTACATGCTTGGACATTACTTCCATGACGTGTATGGAGTATGATGAATATAGCCTATAGCCTACATGTACATATGTAGCGATCTTAACATAAAGCGAAAGACTTGAAGAAGGAAGAGAAAAGGAAAAAGAAATTAACAATGAAGATGGCAGAATAAATAAAATAATTTACGAAATTGCAGCATATCTTTCCGAAGTTTACGATAGAGATCTTCACAAAGCGAAAGAATCTACATGTAGTTTTGAAAAATATGATATGCAATCCAATTAAGCAAAAATAAATCTATCCAAATTTTCAGGTGGCGGTCAATTTACGATGTTATAGTACACAATCAGCCAATGCTCAAATGAAAATGATCAGACTATCATCCTGTCTAGGAGAAGCACTGGAGATCTTAAAGAATTATCCGCCACCGACAGCTCCTATGGTATGGCAATTAAACGGCTAGAAATGGAATATGGAGGCAATAAACGCCTAATAAAAGAAACAATCAGAAGAGTACGAATGGGGAAGACTATCCACGAAGAGAATCTCCGCGACTTGCGTGAGTTCTTGTCCGACCTGGAAGCAGCGAGCGCGGTGATGGAAGACAACAGCCTGGTTGGCGAACTTGACGAAGGTGGAGCGCTGTTAGAGTGTGCTAAGGAATATGATGAGATAATTCATCAAATGGATCATCGATGACAAAGCGGTGAGTGAATCCTTTAATTCATTAATTGAATTTTTAAAGGAACAAATAGTCATTTTAAGTAGATTTTGTATTCAAAATTAATTTATGCAGCTTATGCTTGAAGAATAATCACTTTTAAAAGCTTGTACAAATGATAAATATCAATGTAAAAATGCACAAGACGTCATCATTATTTATGGCATGAGGAAATAGCCATAATAGTGAAAAGACTTTGAAAAAAAGTTTCCTTACAGACCATTCCAGTAATAGTGTCTAATGGGGTTAATAGAACTGTTATTAATGCTCTTTTGGACATAGGAAGTATAATGCTTCATTCATTAGTAAAGATATAGTGAACGAATTAAACCTAAAAGAATTCGACTTTGAAAAGAAAGCATAGAATACAATGAATAAAATCAATCAGAAATCAGTTAAGTTCTATCTAGGAGAATAGTGCAGGGAAATTAAAGCAAAGAGTGACTATGCTTACGACGCATGATATCTAAAAAGAATCGAAGCCTATTGATTGGACTATTTTGAAAAATCAATGGCCTCATTTAGCCAAGATCTCATTCCCCAATTTGTCAAATAGGCCATATCATGAAATGTAGACTGGCGCTGACTTGATTTATTTTCATAGATGATATAAGGAAGTATTAGGAACGCGAAACGCGCAAATTGCTAAGTTAACGCCTTTAGGATGGTCGTGTGTTGAACCAACTACGAAAGTAGTATTCTCAAAAGGGCGATCTATAATCCCAAGCCTGTTTAACTTGGGAATTAGATGCTATAGGTATAGAAGAGGATATTTCCTAAATGTATTTCCAAATCGGTTTAAAAAGTGAAGATAGAAAGTTTTGTAGGTTCATTTGGAAGGATGAAATATTAGAATGGAATAGAACTTTGTTTGGTAGATCAGATTCGCCTTTCATAGCTTTATATGTTGTAAGAAGCAATGCTTTTAAAATTTGCTAATAAATATAAAACTTCAGTAGATTCTATTCTTCAGTGATCTAGCTGACAGTAGAGATAATGAAGAGGATATAAAATATGTAATTAAGAAAACAAGGGAAATAATGTGTATGGACATTAAAAAATGGTTAACTATGAGCTGAATACCATCTGATTTGAAGGCAAAAAAATATATTTTAGTTGATTCATTGCCAACCAACCACAAAAATGTTGGGTTTATCTTGGGATGCTCAGCATGAAAATTTGTATTATTCGATTTCTTTGAATGAGAATATTGACAAAAATTGGACAGAAAGATTAATATTAAAGGAAATTGCAAAGATATACGATCCTTTAGGTTTAGGGTTTCCTAATGTAATTCCATGCCATGGATTTTACTCATAATAAAGTCATTATTATTATTTAGTATATGGACCCATTCACCACTAAGTCAAACTATTATTTCAACAGTTATAGGGGCTAAAGGGTTAGACTTGGGATGATCAAATACCTGAAGAAATGAATAAAATATGGCTTAAATGGTACGTTGAAGTAAATGACATACATAAAATTAAGATTCAAAGACATCTAGACATCTAATTCTAAAGAAAAATTCTCCATCTATATATTTTGCGATGCCTCAAAGGAAGCTTATTCTGCAATAGTTTACATAAGAACTTCTGTGGATAATGAAGGAAGAGAGTCACAGTTGTAACAAGAATAACTCAATTGAAAAGATCTATTCCCCAGTTAGAACTGGTGGGTGCTACAATTGCAGTAAGGATAGCAAAAAGTTTGTGATGTTACACAACAGAGCATTGAAGAGGTAACATTCTGGAGTGATTCCATGAATGTTTTATATTGGATAAAACAGCCTGCCTAATATTTTAAGGCTTTTGTATTAAATAGGGTAGGGGAGATTCAAACTGTCACTAACCCAGGTCAGTGGCGGTATTGTAACACTAAAATTAACCCCGCCGATATTCCTACTAGAGGACTCAACATAGATGAATTGAAAGATAATGAGCTATGGTGGAATGTTCCAGAGTTCCTTAAATGGGATGAAACATGTTGGCCTAAAACTATCTTAAATTATGACAAAATTCAACCTAAAGAAAGTATGAGTTTAAGCCCATTGTCCAAATGGCATTCAGCTCATATAACGGATGCAGAATTCAAATTAAATCCTAAAAATGGGTCTAGTCTCAAACCTTTCATAAAGTGAACGAGTTAGGTTAATAGTGATTTATAAGCAATTGCAGATCAAATATAAAAATAGAATATATAGTAATGAGATATTGTCAGAAGAATGGACAAATTCTAAAATTATGCCAGAGATTTCTTCAGTGAAGAAATAAAGTGTTTATCGGCAAACAAAGCCACCAATAAAACTAGTTTACTTGTAAAGTTAAATGTATTTTTAGATAATAATTCAATTCTTAGGTCAAAATCGAAATTAGAAAATAATTCTTGGTTAGATAATGAGTTTAAATTTCCAGTTATTTTTCCAAAGCACCATGCTTTAACTTTCCTAATAGTAAAATAAGTTCATGAATCTATAGGTCATCCTTTAGGGATAAATGTAACACTAAATGAAATCAACAAAGTTTTTTTTTATTGGATAACAAAAGCTAGATTAGTAGTTAAGGAAGTGCAAAATAGATGTCTGTTATGCAGAATTAAAATATTAAATATTAATCCACCGCAAATGGCTCCGATACCAGAGTTTCGTTTAGCGTTTTCTAAAATTGGTGTAGATTTTGCAGGTCCATTCCTATACTAAATGCAGTAGAGGCAAAACTCGAAATAAGCGTTATTTAGCTCTTTTTACTTGTTTGCAGACTCGTGCAGTTCATTTAGAGATGACATATTCACTTGAGACAAGCAGCTTTATGAATGCTTTCTAGAATGTTGTTCAACAGAAATTGTTTCAGATAATGGTCTCACTTTTGTCAAAGCAGAAAAAGAAATTAAAGAAATAATGCTTCAAGATGAAAATAAGTTAGTCAAAGCTCTTAAAGAACCAATAAAGTGGCATTTCAACCCTCCATAAGGAAGTCATTTTGGAGGAGTGTTTGAAATTATGATTAAATCAGCTAAGAGAGCATTATATCACCTCCGATCTGATGCAAGTATACATAAATGATGAAGAGCTAATCACTGTATTTTGTCATGTAGAATCTTTAATGAATTCTCGGCCATATAGTGGATGCGTAAATGATGAGTTGCCACTTACACCATGTAGTAGCAGATAGCGAATATTAAATCTATGGAAATATCGCCGATGTATGGTGTGCTATCTGCTACTGCATTATAGTAATGGTAAATCTATGAAAGTGTCGCTGATGAGTGGCGCGTGGTATGTCGACCACAGCTACATTCATGGTTATATTTATCTTGTTCTGGTTCAACTAGTTATCTATGTTTCTTTTTAAAAATGTAATACGTGTACAAAGTTAATCATAAAATAAAGAACCTCTTATATATAACACACCAAATCATTTTTTGCATGGAAGAATTAATCCAGAGGGGATATTTTGAATAGTGTGGTTAGAAGAGATAATATCCTTCTTACAGCAAAACGATGGAAATATATCCAAACACTTTTAAGGCGTTTGATGAGTAAAGCTTTAATAATTCCAAGACGATGGGTGGATTGGGCACGGCTGATAATTATCATAGGGTGAAGACGGTCGTTGGTTGCTTAAACATATTTGCATTTTGTATTAACCACTTGGATCTACTTCTATAATTATAAAGTATTTCTTTCTGCCATCTCATCCAATAATTATTTAAACCCGATATTTGTGTTAAAAAAGAAACTACCTTCTCCCTCATTCTCCCATGGTAAACACTTCCTTAACCTTTATATGAATTATTTTAGTTATTTTAGTTTTTGTTTTTTTTAATTTTTAGTCTTCGCTCATTCTGTCGGTTAACTTTACTCACTTTAACGTTATCAACTTCTCTTATCGATTCTCCTCAGTCACTCGCGCCACTCCTATTGTCTATTTCTTACTGATTCTTAATCCGATTATGTAACCTATGTAATTAAGTTTGCCACTATATCGACTGATTATAATTTTATGTACCACTTTTATGATTTTATGATGCTTTTGTATCCTCCTGTCGAGACAGCACGAAATATATTGAGGTTCATGAACAAATCTACACTTTTGAGTTTTATTCTTCATTTAAAAAAATGTTTAAGAAAGACCAAATAATTATAATGCTTGATCCTATAAGTATGAATGCCAGATTGCGCTTAGGTAAAATTACAGAAATCTATCCGTGATGGTGTAGTTAGAGTCGTAGATGTATTGAGTGAATATAAAATCCATAGAGTAATAAATTAGAAAGAGTTCCCACTCTCGATACTAGATATTATTCGATATCGATATTTTCCTACCAAGTGACAAAAAATCCTATCTCTACCATTATAAATTGGTGAATTTCAAATTGTCATGGCGACAAAACTCAATAGCGGACATTAATAATTCTTTTACCAAATTAAAGTATAAAAGGTGCGCTTTTTAATGATATAAAATTCGTAATCAAGTCTAGCAAAAATATTTTTTATTGTTTAAGTAAGATAGATTAAACAAAATGATATAGTTTCTTTGAATTCATACTGTGGTCAGAAAAATTATGGCTAAAAGGAAGAAGAGTTACACGTTAGAGGAAGCTATCCAAATGATACAGCTGGACTCTGATTCTGGCAGCGAACCGGATCTGGACATATCGCAATGCACCCATGAACAACAATCTTCTGAAAAAAATTGTAGCACCACAATAAACAAGGTCACTACTGATAGTACAGAGAGTAGTCTAGGATTTGGAAAAAGATCAAAACCTCAACAAGTCTATTCCATGAAACCCCGAGATATTAGAACATCTCTTAATAAAAATATGCCAAGTCCAAAGACTGCTGGAGCTAGTGGGGATGAAGCTGATTGGGTTTTGGTTGATAGAAAAGAAGAGGGGCACTGGCTACCAAACTATGAAGAAGAATCAGGATTTCGTGGTACTTTTCAACAGGAAATTCCTCATCCAATTGATTGTGTTTTATTGTTTCTTTCTGATGATTTCTGGGAGCTTTTAGTTAGGGAAACAAATCGTTATGCTCAACAATATCTTCGCAAACATTCTCCTGATTCTGATCAGCCATTGAAGCCGAATTCTAGGTTTCAAAACTGGGGACCCGTTACAGTTTCGAAAGCTTTTTTTTCAATACGCTTTGCTATGGGGTTGGTTACAAAACCTGAAATTGAAGACTACTGGTCAACATTTTGGCTAACTCATACTCGTGGGTTTTCTTTGATAATGTCCAGAAACAGATTCGATTGTATCATGTCATTCCTACATTACAGCAACAATGACAATCAAATACTCAGGGGAGTACCAAGTCATGATCGATTATACAAAGTGAGACCATTGATTGATTTATTAGTTCCAAAATTTTCACTCTACTATACTGCACAAAAAGAATTAGCGTTGGATGAAATGACCATTGCTTTCAAAGGCCGCAACATAATGAAGCAATACAACAAAAGTAAACCAAACAAATGGGGATACAAGGCTTTTGTCTTATTAGATAGATTCTCTAACTGGATATGTGCTGGAATGGACTCTTTATGTCGGAAAAAATGGAGATATGGAAAATGATGAAGATGAGGAGGAGCAAATAAATCATTCACACAGAGTTTTCAGAAATATAATGACTAAGTATGTCGGGAAAGGTCATGAGGTTTATATTGACAGTTACTACAATGGAGTTGATCTTGTGAATGAATTGAGCAATAAAAATACCGGTGTCTGCGGCACAGTCAACCCGAATAGAAAAGGAATGCCTGCAGACTTCAAAATTGCAAATCTTCCAATGAAGAAAGGAGACGATCCTGTATTTATGAGGAAAGGAAAACTGTTAGCTTGTGCTTGGCATGATACTAAAAGAGTCACGATGCTGTCATCTATTCATTCTAATGCATGCGTCACAAAAC
>JAYJLU010019445.1:0-10324 GCA_036873645.1 Minona dolichovesicula | reverse complement strand
TTAATCCGACTGTCCTTTTATATAGTTATGTACTCAACTGCTGTGTTATATGTATTCCCTTACTAGTACGTACATATATATTAGGTTGGGTACATGCGTTCATCTAAAAATAGCAACTCTATTGATGAGAGAGATCTCCGCCTGCTGTTTTATGCAAGATTGCTCAGTTCGTATTGAATACGCTATTCTAAAAATAGCAACGCTATCTCCGCTCTGTTTCTGCAATCCTTATTGGCATTACTCGGTACTATGTATTAATATGTTTTATGCGAGTCAGCATTGTAGTATTTGTACAGCAAAATGAAGAGAAAACGCACCGAAATTCCCGGACATGTTAAAGCTATAGTTGTTTATTCCAAAAGTAATCTATTTTTTATTTCTTAAGCTCAATTCGTTAATCCGACCCCCTCGATGTTAGGTAATCAATGGGGTCGGATTAGCGAGAGTAGACTGTACATATTACCCCTTTAAAATGTCTATAATGGAGAAGAAATGGATTGGTCACACAACCCCCCCCCCTACATTTGTTATTGTATATTTATACTAATTTCGAGAATGGTCTTTTCAGCTCCAAAAAACCGGAAGAATCACATCCCCGAATAGAGTATTCACTCTCCAAAATACAGAAACGGATATCGATGACTTTGTGCCAACAGCGAGCACAATTCCCTATTTCCGCCATTATTATAAAACTAATTACAAATTGACGTTACCCCTGAACTGATTCTTTGATTTTAAAAATTCTTAAATTCAACAGTGAAATAATTATTAAAATCAAAGAAGGAGTTCAGGAGTGACGTCAATTTGTAATTGTGCGCGTTGTTGGCACAAAGCCATCGATATGCGTTTCTGAAATATATTCAGATTAAGAGTTTAATAAAATGAAAATAAATAAATAAACATATGAACTAATTTTTATTCAAAATACAATACTAATTATATTTTTAAAAATAAAGAAATTCTCATTAAAATATTTATTAGAAAAGCAAGAATCAGGAAATAAATACTATCACAAATATCAATTAGGCAAACACAACAAAGTAGTAATAATATAAAGATAAACCATCCATAATAGTACAACACAACACAACAAAATAATAATAATAAGCAATATGTAGAACTGAAAAGATAGAGAAATAAAATATTAAGACATTAATAATTATTGATAAACTGCTACACTTCACATATCATGTATAATAATTCTGATACATAACAATACTATTATAGACAAGACAAGAGTAATAGAATCAAGCTGAATTCACTTCACATTCATTCCACCAAACCAGAGAAAAAATCACTCGCTTTTCGAAAGATAATCCAATACTATCCACAATTATTCTCTATCATTAACTCTTCTTCTTGGAAGCTGTGACTGACCAAGAGTTGAGCAGTTGCTTTCCAAAATACAAGGTGAAACCATGAACCTGAAATAATAACAAAATTGAGGTTGCTTATAAATACTAAACGGAAAATTCAACAATAATCCGAAAATAGCTATGGAAAATAGCTATACTATAGTGTACATAGTATTCAATTCATGAACAGAGAATCATAGAATTAAATTTTACGAAATCATTTTGATCTTGAATATTTATAGTTTTAGGTCTGCCTCTACGAGGATGGTTATGCCTTGGTTCCCAAAGAATAACATCGTGTGCTACTTCTTTCGGATGTCTCCAACAGTGCCCTGCTAATTTGATATGTCTCTCTCTTATCACACTACTAACTTTGGGCAGCTTTCCATACAAAATTTCATTTGTGGTATGTTGTTTCCAGGATACGTTCTTTACCATTCTTGTATATGTTCCATCAATTCTTTTCTCTAGATGTTGTCAGGGTCCACGTTTCACTTCCATATAGTAAGACGGATTCAACGGTAGTTTTGAAGAGACGCAGTTTTACATTTTCATTGAGACTGGTCTTCCAGATTTTATTTAGTTTGTAGCACGCGCTCCAGTCCAATTCTGTATTTCATATCTTTCTTAGAGCTACTCATCCACCCTCCAAGGTATTTGAACTCGTTGACTATTTTTATTTCCTGACCAGAGAGAGATTTAAGCTTTGTGTCCATGGTTTGATTGAAGGTCATTGCTTCCGTTTTTGTAGCATTGAGGTGCAGTCCTACTTTGTTGTTTGTCAACTCAAAGTACGTAAGTAAGTATATTTATAGCTGATCAAGAAAATGAGTTGATTTACTGATAATCCAGTGAACAACGGAATCAAGATTAGCAACCAAGCATAATTCTTATATTTTGGAAAGCGCTTAATGTATACGTTCTTCCAATGAACGAATTTTAAAATCAGAGAAGGCGTTTAAGAGGCGATAAATTGAAATTGGTAGTTTTATAATGGCAGAATAGGAATTTGTCAGTCGCGTGTAATCTATGTACAACCATCAATAAACATTTCAATACTTTGAAAGTAAAACCTCTGTATCACTGTTATTACTCCATGGATTTAACAATCTAGCGATAAGGGCAGGCTGTGGTCCTAATAGTCAGACAGCATTGAATTTACCATTGCATTAATGGTTATGGTCGATTTCAATTCAACACCTCCAAATTTGTGTATTTAGACAAATCCCATATTGTTAACTCGAAAAGATTTTCTGTGGGGGTAGCAGGGTATAGTTTGATGAAAGAAATTTAAAGACTATAACTAAACAAACAGTTTAGATCAACCATTAGGTCGATGGATACTTAATAATGGTGAGTGATAAATAGTTAAAAACAGTTCACATTGACTGAGAAATTAGGCAAGTTCGTGAAATGAGAATCATTAAAACTTACTTGTAAGCAAACTGCGAAAAACATGAATTTCAGAACAATCATAGGGAAACCAAAAATGTTAGATTTGACTTTTCTTGTGAGATAGTATTGATACATTGACGGTGACTGGTCGAAAATGGCATACATAATGGGAGCAAGATTAAATATAAGACAGCCAGTCATTGCAAGGCGCAGCAAAGTAACACGATTCTTTCCAAGAGAGAGGAAACCAAATAGAGTTGGCGTGGGACTACACACCATCCACACATATTCCCACAATTCACCAATGGGAAGTTTAATCTACAAATGATGTATAGTAGTAATATGATCACAATAAATCACAAAAATAATAAATCGATTTTAATTAAACATACCTTTGTCATCAATTCAACCTTGACACCAAAACGAAGACAAATTTCTGGAAGTAGGCGCAAAACCATTAATGTCCAAATCAAGAAATGCATACCATACACAAATCTGATCCACTTTTTAGTCTGAGCACTTAAAATAAAAACGATTATATACTTTCTAAAATTGTCTGACAAAAAACATTTTAACTTTTTACACCTAAAAAGAAATGGAGTCCAGTGATAATACAGTAGGTAGGTAAATAAAATAGATGAGTGCAGCTGTACACATACAGTTAGGAGAGTGAATAGCTAATTGATATAACTTTTTTATATATCTTTATTCATTTACCAACCTATTTATTACTACATTATTCTACTGTTCATAGTTACATAGTTCTACTGTATTTTTAAAGATAAAGATAAACCTTTTATAAGATCATTCATGATTAGGGAGCAGAGCTCCGAAAGTCTTGCACGCAATAAAAGTTTATATTGCAACCAGGCTCTTTTTGTCTCTTATCATTCCAAATGTTGCAAAAGGTAACCCACCACTACATTTAAATCTTTTATACATATTAGATTAATCAGATTTAACATCACATTTTGTGCATTAGTTAATAAATTAGAGAAAATATTATCATTCTATTTATAGCTAAATAATCTAGCAGATTTTTGTTTTTAAAATTTACAATGTGGAAAGTCTTGGATATTTTGAATAAGATTGATATTTTTCATCTTTGTTGACTTTAATTAAAATGTACAATTTTTATAAAATAGAAATAGCATAGAAATTATTCACTAATTCATTTACCACAAAATTTAAATAATTACAGAATGCAGAAAATCCAATAAGTCATTTTCAAATCAAACAGCAAAATAGCTGTTGCTCACTTTCTCCATATCTTTAACTATTCATCAACAAAATCTCAAATTTTACTGCTTAAAGTTTAAAAATATTATAATGATTACAGATTACTGGTTATAATATTATTTTATACCAGCATAAAATAATATTTTTATATATTATATACTGGCTGATATACTAATAATTACCTAAGTAAAACTTAAAAGTAATTACCTAAAAAAACTAAGGTATTCTGGTAGTTTAAAAATTATTTTATTTAGTTCAAACAATTTTATAATTTAATGCCAACAAATAACAAAATTTCACCAAAAATGTTCAACTATCTTAGATAGGTGTATACTTATAGAACTTATATACTAATAGATATAAAATACATAGACATAAAATACACCATAATATAAAATTATAATTGTTGGTGTTGTTATGACCTGTACTCATTTATACTTTTTATATTTGTCATTTTAACCTGGTTTTAGAACATTTTTTCTAACAATTTAGGTACAAAATACTTATACTAAAATTAAGGTCACATTTGAATAGAAATTTATAAAAAATAGTATTTTTCTAAAAAGTTCATACTATTTAACTCATAGATAGAAAAGTCAGCAGATAAACTTTTGGTTGTCATTTTAAATGATTCTGAACAGTTCTCTTTATAATTTTATATAAGAAATCTATAGTTTTAATTTTATTACTTTTATTATTGTTGAAACTTTAAAATCAGCTATAAAACCTTATGTATATTGTAACAAGGCAGTGTCTAAAGTGTCAACTAAGCAATATTTAAAAATTATCCATGATTTTTACTAGATTGGTTCTAAACAAAAATTGTCAAAATTATTAATGTGTGATGCAAACAGCAATGTGAATATCAAATAATATAGCTAAAGTTTGAATGTATTTTGATTAAAATCAAGTTTATTTATGTAATTTCCTTTTGGACAATAGTGAAAATAGGGTTGTACAATTATAAATAACAAATGTATGTTAGTAGTAAAACTAATCTACTACTTTATACTTGTTGAAATGCCTCTAAACATGGCCATATAGTATTTCTCAACTGGTACTCTAGTGAAAGTTAAGGGTAATTTTTAAAATACTACTAAGTCATCTGCACTCTAGACAAAGACACTGCCTTGTAGCAATAATATTCAGTTATAAAATGAAACTAACTATATGAAAGAAAAATTTGTATGACTTGAGGAAAACAGTCAATTTATGAGAATCTCTAGGATCTACAGGATGTCATATAAAAACCATATACAAGTTTCTTTTCTGTGGTCACTTTGAACAAGATTTTGTACATTTTTGGGAAGATTTATACAAAAATATATGTAGTAATTTACAGGATATTTTGTGGGTGACTTATTATGAGAAATACTTATTACAAAACTTGTGTTGTTAAGTATTGTACACCTTACTTAAATCCCTAATACTTTTATTAGCTGTCTGCATCACACAGTAAAAATTAAACTTGAATCTCTAGGGCACAAAATTGATCCTCAAATTTGTGGATTGTGACATTGAATTACACCGAGTACATCAAATATCAAATATATAATAGATTACAGATATCAGAATAAAAAACACAGAGTGCAAAATAATCCTTAAGTGAGTGATGCTATTTTACCTAACATTATATTGCGGCGCAATTCTCTCTCGATGCAAAAAGTCATTACCATCAGTACCAGATATACGATTTCCATGCCTGGAGGCCATAATTTTAAATATTGACTATTTATGTACGTCCTAACTTTAACACTACAAAACAAAACATTCCTTACTATAGTACATACACTGCTGTGCGTTAAGACTAAAAAAATGCTCTCAATAAATTTTGAATTTTTAACAAAAAGTATTTCTTTATATATTTGTACAATTTGCAAGTAAAAAAATGATTACTAAAAAATCATAAGAAAACTTATATTTTCTAACATTTAAAATCATAAGTTTTTGAAGTGTGTTTTACCGCATTAAGGTTGTGTCTATTGCCCTTGTAATTTCCAGCTGAGAGTTCATAAGAGTTGATTACATGGTAAAATATTATCACTCATTATTATTTTACGCTTCCTGTGCTTGCGCTACAATCACAGCGGTATATTATATCAATAAGAAATTTTGGAAGAGAAAAAGCTCCATCCAAACATTTGATCCGAATCAATATAACAACTATAATTCACAAGATCTAGAAAACATGGAGTATGCTGTATCCGATCAAAATCAATGTTCTGACAAGTTAGCAGAAAGATTTTTATCCACTTTCTGTGAAGTAAGTTCTTATTATTACATTTTCTAATATTATTGGAGCATTTAAATCAATGTTGTGTCATAATTGGACCAAAGACCAATGTGTCAATGAAAAAGCTCATATAATTTCATAATTTGACATCTTATCTTTAACGTTTATGTGTTTAGATGTATACTTAATTAAAATATTAGCTTGGCCAGTAATTAGGAACTCCAGAGAAATGCTCAATTGGCCTACAACATTTGTTTCTAATAAGAAGTTTAAGAATTTACACAAGGTTGCAAATAATATGGTGATCCAACATGAAGAGACAGATTAAATTAAATGATTTAAATAAATATTATAGTTACCTTGTATTTTGATAGATATGCTACTGCTTTATGAAATAAACAATTGACAGCCTCTGACTACACTATGAATTCAAATAAATATTGTGTAGTGTAGCTATGAGTAAACTACTGATATAATTAGGTGCCTAGATATAGAGGTATCAATTATATGTAGATAGTCTGGTTGTTTTAGTACCATTATTATTTTTATTTTTCACCTCTATTTATTTGCAATATGCAGAAAATAATTTCATATTTCTACCATCAGTATTAAGCAATATGACATTTTTGTCTTGTTTTGGTTCAGTGAATCTTCAAAATTCATCTGCCAGTTAGTTGACTTGTCAGCATTTAAATTTTGTTTCCAAAGCTGTCAGATTTATTGACTCTGACCAATATGTCTCTGTATTTGTATCTAAAGTACTATATCAATATAAAGGAGTGGGTTTCCTTTTTGTCAAAAATCTCTTTCTAAAAGGTTTTTGCCCGCATCCTACCAGGGACTTCTTGCCATGCAACTAGATTTTGGTAACATCTTTAATAGATTGGTCTATTTCTGGATAAACCAGTAAATTTCTCTTGATTGCTGACATTCTGTTTGTGTCTCTGACTAACTAATTAATGGATATTCTCTGAATAAAACTTCATTGAAAATCACAACAAAGTTTGGAACACAAGTGTGTCTTTTCTAATTGTCAAGACAGAGAGAGAGCTGTAGTTATGTAAATGGATTAAATACAAGTGATTATATGAAGGGCTGTAAACTGAATGAAGAGTAAATTGGAGAGGAATCAATAATAATTAGAGATCTAAAAACAAATTGTATAAAGCGGATTAAGACAGGTAAAAGCAAAAAATGCATATTGATAGAAAAAGAATGTAGTTTAGATAAGAAAAATAAATGCTTCAAATGGGCAAATACTTCATTGAATTTAATATATAAACCCACTTTGATCTGTTGACTCTTTATCTTTTGTTTTACTTAACTAAGTTGCATAGGGTTTGAGTTCTGGTTCACTAGGTGGACCATGTTTTATGCATAGTTTGTTGGCTGAGAATTTGATCTTGTCCCTGATTTTGGGAATAAAAGGAATCACAAGGACTGGTTTGTTTGGTAGTTTTTCATTGTGTTGTGGCAGACCTTCTTGCTTAATTGATATAATTGGTGACTTGGCTCTGTGGAAAGTTGTGTTTGAAACATTGTTATTATTTTCAATAAATGTTTTTACCAGAGATTATCCATTTTACCTCCTTTTTATCCCTGATGTTCTCCATGATACCTAATCATTATCTAAATAAATGTCTTATTCTTTTGTTTTAGAATTTACAAGAAAGGAACAGTCAAATCTATATGAAGGACAAGGCTTTTGTCCTAGAGAAATTAAAAACATTTATGGAACATGGAATTAACAGATTTCAGGCATGTATTTTTTAAAAAAATGTAATAAGTAAAATAATTAAAATGTTTTAAGATTATCATTTGTTTACGGTTTTACTTTTAGGTTATTTCTGACTTTGATCGTACAATGAGTCGTTTTAAATACAATGGGAAGTTAGTGCCTACTTGTCATGGTAAATTTTATAGTTTTACTGACTTCAATATTATCTTTTTCATGCATACACAAAAAAATCATTATCACCAGCTATCTATTTCTACAATCAAATGAACTGCAAATATCGACACATGTCTTGGTTAGTGTATTGGATAATTTAATGAAAATAATTAATCTTTTAACTAATTCAGGAAGGTCTGCACAATAATTAATATTTGTGCAGATGATTTGACTTTTATATCAGCTCATGAGGTAATGAAAGTGTGACCATGCCCATATCAAAGCAGTTGACAATAAACTAACTTTGGGTTCATCTAGGGATGTGGTAATAGTCAATAATTTTTTAGCTTTAAAGATCTGTATCATCCAGGTTTTGCCAAAGCTTTTTCTTCTTTTTATCACTTATCATCTGCTGAAATTATAACTTCTTTTGTAAATAGAAAATTAGTTGCGCTGTTATGAATTTTGAAAATAACATTTTGATAGTTAGGTACTCCCTTTTCATTATTTAAGAGCTAGATTAAAAACCATATAAAACATGAACATACATAATATAGAATAAAGTGGAATATCATTCCAAGGTTTACAGTTAAAATAAAGTTATAGTGACAAATAAAATATTGATTAAAAAGGTTTGGTAAAATATTTATTTGATGTTTGTATTTGCAGGTTTATTGATGCAATCACGCACATTAAGAAAATATGATTGTTAATTGTTTGAGATAATCTTTTAATGCCAAAAATTATTCTGTTTGAGACCAAAACCAATTTGGGATTTAATTAGATTTACACTAAACGAATGAAAATGATCATTATATTAATGTTTATAACATGTTTTAATATTTTAGGAATTATGGAATCTGATCCTGAGTTAGGTGAAAGAATCAAGAACAATGTGAGTATTTGTGAAATTAATAAAGTCAATATTTTTAATGATAATTTTATGGAGTAAGTTAAATTTATAAAACACTACTATAATGATTTTATTAAATAAAATAAATAAGTGTTGCTAAATTGTTAACGCTAAACTTCATAGGTGCCTACAACTTAGAATAAAAATTATGTCAGAGACATAGCACTGGATTTCAGTAAAGCGTTCGATACAAAACGCCACAAAAAAACTCTGTTCGAATAATGAGCAACCTGCCAATAATTGATGAAGTCTATTACTGGATAACAAACTTCTTCAAAGGCCTACAGAAGATCTACTTTTCGGCACAATACTCACAAGTTAAAACCACTAATGCACTGAGTTATTCAGGGCTCTTCACTTGGACCAGCGACCTTCAGTATAGCAGCTTCTGACCTGGAAAACTATCCACCAGGAAAACTCGTCACCATAATAAAATATGCTGATGACTCGTATCTAAACATTCCCGAAAAGAATACTGAAACAACAATGGAGGAACTCAACTACATAGAAAACTGGTCTAAAGAAAACAACATGTTCATAAACGAAGAAAATAGTTTATACAAGGCAGCGATACAAAAATCTACCAGCTAGCCTGAACGATATTCCCAGAGAAAGAGCACTGAACATTTTAGGAGTTACTTTTAATGCCAAACTCAAAGGAATGATGAAGAGCATGTCGACCACATGTCATCCAAAAACAGCAGCATAATCTATGCACTCAAAATCTTCAAAAAACCAAGGATTTAGTAAAGAACAAAATCTATTTACTATTTGAAGCACTCGCTAGATCAAGAATTGAATACGCGGTTCAATCATGGTATGCTTTTTGTGTTGGTAGACAAATACGCAGTTAAACAAATTCACTTAGACTTTCATCTTACTGAGTATGTTCTTATATTTATTACCTCTTACTGAATATATCAAATCAGTAGTAAGGGAAGGAGGGGTCTGGATCACACAGCATGACGTCCAAATTTTTTTTTTACTACTTATTAGTAATATAATATAAAATTTTTTTTAAATATTTTGTTGAAATTTTTAAATCTGCATTTCAGAATTTTATTTATTTTTGGAAAAATGTCTGAAAATTTAGACAAGTAATTTTTTTTCTAATACTATATAATTTCATAAATATTTTCAAGTTTACGTAGTAAACCGTAAACCGATGGTAAACCGATAGCTCCGAGTTCGAATCTGTAATCTATTTTTAGATCCGAGTTTGTCCAAAGCCGTGAGAGCCAATCAAAATTAAGCAAAAATTAATTTAAGTTAGAACAACATAAGAATAATGTTTTCTG
>JAYJLU010019001.1:0-10333 GCA_036873645.1 Minona dolichovesicula | reverse complement strand
TGCGAGTATCTACATAGCTTTGAGAGAAATTTGTGGACGAGGGTAGCTGGCTGGTACTTGGTTGGGCAGAGCATTGGAGGATATTTGAGTAGGAGCTGGAATGGTGTAAGTAGATGATTTGCCAAAATTTGAGCTGAGAATATCGTTAATTTGCTGCTTGGGTTAAATTGGTAAAAGCAGCGAGAATAGGATTTAAGTGATTGCTTGTTTGGCTTCCCTTGATAATTTTGATGGATTTCCAGATTACTTTAAATTCATTTACGAATGAGCAGGCTATAGCTATAGTTTGATCACCATCATCGAATATCAGTGACTGTTGGGATATCTTTTGTACCTATTAGGTAATTGAATCGAATCTTTATCAATATGTAATATGAGAGTTTAATGTAACGCCAGGAACCGTTCATAATTTGATAGGCTCTTAATTAGAATTTCTATGTCATTCATTCATGCAACCAATAATGCGCTCTCTTTAATGTCAATATCCGTATTGATTTTTTCCAGTTAGTCGCGCTTTGTCATTGAAAATGTTTGCATGCTGGCGATCAGTAAAAATTTAAAAGTAAGAAATATTAATTTGTTTCTACTATTGTTAGTAGTATGACGGTTAAATAATATTTAAAAAAAACAATGATTCAGTTTCCCTATTTACACATTTTTCTACTACTGTTAGTAGTATGATGGTTGAATAATATTTTTAAAAAATTGATTCACTCTACAAAAGTGAGATTACTTTTTACATTTTGGTATGCTTTACATTGAAAGATATTTCGTATTATTTAATGTTTATAGGGTGATTTCTATAATTAAATCAGAGATGATTTGATCTCACCTTATTACAAGTATCATTGCCCCACCGTGATACGGTCAGACTCATGCTGGACTCGAACATGAATGCCATAGTTCCATCGGCAACTCTCTCTGGTTTGAGTGGAGCATTACTTGCTCCCTCGAAGCATTGTGCATCAGGACCATGCGGAGTCATCATACTGTGCAGAGTGGCTCCACCGGGACAGAATCCAGACTCTTTTGCCTCGTATTTTCCATAGATTAGGCCCATGAATTCGCTCATGCAGTTCCCTGATTGATTTTATAAGTGTGAGTGGAGGAAAAATTGATTTATCATGAAAAAAATGATTTATAGAGAAAACATTGATAAAATCTTTCTTTTGAGAGTTCCAATAAAGGAATTATCATAAAGGTAAATCTATAAATAGACTATAGGTCTGTGGGACAGACAGACAGACAGACAGACTGACAGACAGACAGACTGACAGACAGACAGACTGACAGACAGACAGACAGAGTGAGTGTGAAAGATAAAGAGACAGAGAGAATGAGAGTGAGTGAGAGAGAAAGAGACAGACACAGAGAGAAGGAGACAGAAAGATAGAGAGAGAGAGAGAAGAAGAAAGAGAGCGAATGATAGAGTGATACAGAGTGATAAAGATAAGGAGACAGAGAGAGTGAGGGTGAGTGAGAGAGAGAGAAGGAGAAAGAGAGAGAGAGAGAGAGAAAAGGAGAAAGAGAACAAAGGATTGAGTGAGACAGAATTAGAAAGATAAGGAGACAGAGAGAGTGAGTGAGAGAGAAAGAGACAGACACAGAGAGAAGGAGACAGAAAGAAAGAGAGAGAGAGAGAGAGCGAGAGAGAGAGAGAGAGAAGGAGAAAGAGAGCGAAGGATATAGTGAGACAGAAGAGTAAGAAAGATAAGGAGACAGAGAGAGTGAGAGTGAGTGAGTGAGAGAGAAAGAGACAGACACAGAGAGTAGGAGACAGAAAGAGAGAGAGAGAGCGAAGGATATAGTGAGACAGAGTAAGAAAGATAAGGAGACAGAGAGAGTGAGAGTGAGTGAGTGAGAGAGAAAGAGACAGAAAGAGAAAGAGAGTAGAAATAAATAATTATGCAGAGCAATAATGACATTTCTTGACATTTTACAACTCTGTTTTATTTCCATGAGTTAAATTCACTAAATAATTTTAGCAGTCCGGATTCGGATTTTTTTATAATTCGAATAAAATATTCGGGTCATCAGGAATCTCATTGTGAGTGAGATTTGACGTATTTTTATTTACTAACAGACGTATTTACTAACAGAATGATTCTTACTGTGATAGTAAGGTGGACGGAATGTGTTCTCAGCAACCGACCATCTTGGAGGGAATATCACAAAATCAATTATGGCAGTGCCTGGCTTGTTGGAAGGACAAGTCAAAACTGTGAATACAGATGGGTCCTGAATGATAAGGAAACAGTATTGTTACTTAAATGTAGAGACTGCAATATCGGGACATACAATCAGAAGATAGACAAAACTTCCTGAGTAGTTGATGCAGAATTTGTAGATTGGATCGCCATGAATTTTAAACAAATTGAGGATAATTTGAATGTTGACTCTTACCACGTGATCAAACGAGACGGTGTTTATCGTATTGAAATTGGCCAGATTGTATTTATAGGGCGCATAATTGCCATGCCACGCGACAACATCAAATGGACTGTGATTTTGCAGAGCAACAAACAAATGGCCTTGAAATTTATTAACTATCTCATATTTTGTCTGAAATAAATAAATGAATGAAAATCTATAGATGTAATCTACGCATAATACCCAAATAAAATGTTTCAATTTGCAAAATTGCAAACCGACAAACTAACTTCTTTGTCTTCAAAGTGAGCAACTGGTGTTTGAAAATCTCTTGGATTGGCCAATCCATTTGCCCCAATTGGACCGAGATCTGGCAATTGAAAATGAGTTCCCCACACTTCTGCCACATAACCTCGGCTTGGTCCATCGGGCAGGGCAACAGAGAATCTGATGCCTTGCTGAATGACACAAACTTCCCCGGGAGAAACCAGCAAGTGACCAAATTCCGTTGTGATATGAAGTCTTCCCTAAATGTAATGTTTTACAATCGTACATACTCGGTAGATCAAAATAATAAATAAAACAATCAGATTCTGAGCGATTCGAGAAGAAAATTGCCACGTTTGAAATGAAGGTATTCAAACGCTTGCTCCAAATCCCATACACCCATACTCTTTCTCATACCATCTTTGAAGGCAGACGCAAGCAAGGCAGACCAAGATCGAACTGGACTGGTAATATTACCCCTAATGGACAGGCTTAAGCACAGCGGAAGCAACCAGGAAAGCTAAGGACATAAAGAAAGTAATGAAGGAAGATTGTTTATGCGTCATCAAAGGTGCTCCCACGACCAGATGATGATGATGATGAAATATTCAGTTCATATATGTTACGATGGAGCGGTTTTCAGCAGAAACAATCTAGGTGTTCATGTGGTACTTGATAATTTTACTGTCTCTATTTAACAACTATTACATAAAATTCTATCAATATAATTGAAAACACTGAACTTGTTGACATTATTCTTGAATGACAAGCTTTGAAATAGTCGATGAATATGAGACAGTGCACATTGACAAAAACATAAAATCATCAGATAACAACAACTCCAACATTAGAATAACATGTGAAGGAGTGGTCAGGCTCTGTTTCGTATCTTGATAGTGATAGTAGAGACTGTGCAAATCATATCAATCGGAATTCTTTCATGTAGATTTACACTGAAATGAGTCATTACTACAATCACGATAATTATATGATAACTCACTCTGATTACTTAATTAATACCTATCTCTGATTTCATTTAAAAAATGAATCTCATTACCAGTTGTATTACCAACAGTAATTCTTTGCTGTCGATACAAGATAGATATGAGGATAAAAAGGAATGATAGAAAGAAACGGATCAACCAGCCATTTAAGTTCAAAAGAACCACACCCAGTCCACCAACTCATCTAATATCCAATTGTTTATAAGAAATGGTTTACTTGTTGTGGAACTATCAACTGATCTCCATCTGAATTATAAAACGCTTTGTCTTTCATGTCCTGATTAGCCATATACACATGAATAGCACATCCACAACGAGTTTTAGGATCTCCAGCACCACAGATGGTTTTATGACCCTCAACCCAATCAACCTTTTCTTTATCTGATGGTAGAGAAAATGGCATCCATCTAAGCTGGTTAGGATTAGGATGCTCTGTAGCAAATGAATTGTTGAAGTCCAAGTTGTCAGCTTTATTAAATGGTAAATGCATGGCAGATGGTCTTATTCTATATAGCCAGCTAAAAGTGAAATAAATAGGGAAATCAATGTTCTAGGCAGTTCAATATACGAGATCAGGTATTGACCATTTTCTTATGAAAACAAACAAACAAAATGAATTTGATTTATTTATATACCTTCTTTGATTTTCCTTTCGAGATGCTGTAAAAGCTGTGCCAGACAATTGCTCTGCATATAGTCCAAATGCACATTTTTGAGGAGTGTTCTAAAAGATTTAATTAATAAAAAATAAAAGATATTTGGTAAGCAAATAGTGTTTAGTAATTCCTTTTACCTGTCCTTTTGGTAAAGCTCCTTTACATCTTGGATCTTCAGAACTGAAATGATTTCCAAATCCAGACATGTACTAAAAATTAGTACACAAAAATATTATCCATGAAATAAATGGTTAAGACCTTGACAAAAAATTAATCAATTCAGATTAGGGCCTAATGTTATAGAATATGCTTAAATAATGGTACAATGTACAATCAAATAAAGCCCACAAAGTCAAATATATGACAACTATACCTCAATAATATTATCCTTAAATTGAAAATATTAACAATAAAGATTTTTAAGTATTCAATTATTTTACTCATATTTGTGTAATACATTTCTCTGAATTTTTACATGTTGGTAATATTAAAGGAATGACCATATTCAAGATATCTTTTTAAGAAGCTGCATCATTTTTAACAAGCAGGGGAATATAAATATATTTAAAATCTGTGTTAGACATATAGTCACATCCATATTCATATTCAATCACAGATGAATAAAGACATTTTTTATATATTTTCATGAATTATAAAATAAATTTCTTCATACCTATAAAGTGTGAAAAATATAAAAAAAAATAGCAAGTCCTTCAGTATAATACCAAAGATTTTGAAAGACTATTTTTATAAAATCTATATTTTATTATATTGTTCAAAGACGTAACCAGGCATATGCACAGAGGTATGTGACTTGAAATTTTCTGAGATTATCTTATATATTTGATAATTTTAGAAATTATTAGAATAAGTATTTGGATCACCAACTTCTATCATAAACTAGACATTGCACTTCTTTTAAAAAACATGTTTTGGTTTTGTGTATGGCAAATATAAATATAGCCTTTATAAATTCACCTGATTTGCCATACAATTACAAATGAAATGCAGCATTTTGATTGGTTGAAAATATATTTGCAGCAATTTGCACAGCATACAATTTCTCTCTTACCTTCACAGTGGTGTGCACACTGAGTGCAATATCTAGTGTAAAATAAATGTTGGTGATTTGGATTATTGTGCCTTATTGATGGGCCATGCATTCAAATTTTAAATGTCTGGTTACATCCTTGCTGTTGGATTTTGAATGATTAGATATTGAGAGGCTAGTGATAATTATAGTGAAAATCTTTATGTGGGCATTCTCAATATTTTCATTATCTAATGCAACATTTGATATGTGTGGTTATATGTGAATATATTACTGCTTTAACCATAACCTAAGCCCCATACTTTTTATTTACATCATCTAAACTGAATTAAAACCATAATTCTTTCAATAATTTATGCATTTAATATGACATAGAACTGCTAATAAGGATGGTAAGATATAATACAGTCATAATATAGTATATAAAATCAAGTTCTAAAATAATTTATAATATAATTATGCAATTAAATATAAAAAAGGAGTTTTATTCTTTATATTTTCGTTCAATTTAATCTCATTGGTAAAAATATTAAAACTTAAATCAATAATTTAATACATTGGTGTAATAGACATTATAAATTCATCCATACATTAAAAACTAAATTGATTTCCGTCATAGTGTTATCGGGCACCGGCATTTTTCGTAAACTCCAAAAGAATTTGAGTAAACGCTTTAAAATAAGTTTTAGAATTACTTGTAGAAAACAATAATATCACTTAATAAAATTAATATTACACTTTTAAATTTTATTTGAAAGATGTTTATAAAAAAGCATGAGTTCTTCAGGTTTTCTAAACTTCAAACTTATTTTGTAAAAGTTATGATAATAAACAAAGTATATAGCATTATTCAAGATTTGATGATAAAACTTTATGATTAATATTTCAATTATTAATAAAGCATATACTTTTTATATCCATTATTTTGTTTATTATATAAAATATTCGTCAACATTATTTTAAAAATAGTGGAACTATGCCGTCAATATTACAATGAAATGTACACTTTTGAGTTCTTTATTAATACTCCAAAGGTAAAGATTATCAGTTCTAGTGCACGAAATATTGAAAACATAAATAATTATTTTCATTCAATAATATATAATCTCTATAATAGATTAATATTGCTTCAAATATCTTGGTAATATGTTTAAAGTTTACTAAAGGCAAATCATGTGTCTGTCAAGTTGGATCTTCAATATTACTGGCTATAGATATGACAAGTCAGATATCAAAAATAAGTGCATGCTATTGGTATGAATAGTGAGATTTTAAAAATATCTATATAAATGAATCGATGCAGTATGGAAAATGGACAATTATAGCTTTTATGATACTCTTAGAAGTCTGATTATTGCATAATATTCTATTTTTATTGAACAAGTTTCATAGGTTTGTTTGACCTTAAATATTATTCATCCCTGAGTATACTATACTTGAAATTTCAGAGAATCTATCTAAATACACATCTATTTAAACAAGCATTAATACTAAAATCTTATTGATCAACTAGTCTAGCACATAATAAACTTATTTTTAAGATCCAACTTATTGTATTTGTAGCTGACTTGTCAGACATGTATCCACTCCATTTACTAAATATGTTTTATGTGTATAGTTGTAGCAGAGACATATGGCATTATGACATATAATACAAACTAAATACAATCTAAAATACAAACTATAATCATTAAACTTGTTCCTATTCACTAATACTCTTATTCATCCAAATTATAGGCACTATGAGTTTTTGAACAATAGAATTTGAATCTTATTTATTAGGCTTCACATCCGTCTAGAACTTTTACTTTAAACGATAAGGTAATGTTAGTAAACTTTATCTTTATAGAAATTATGGTAGTGTTCAACTGATACAAAAGGATTTAGATGATTTGCTAGTATGGCTTTCTAATCTTTTGTTCCTTTAGATGCTAATATAACTGTCTCTTTGTTTCATTTTGCCAGATATAAAATACAGAAGATATGTAGGTATATCAACCTTACCTTTTGATATAAATGTTCTATGCAAATGCAAAGATATGTCTGATAGATTTATATAATATGCAAAGCAATGTGGATCAAAAGGTGAGCCCAAATGTAAACTGTGACAAATGATCATCACTAGCTAAACTATTTCATATAAATACTCATTTCCTATTGTCTATTTCAAATTTGCTGAAATGTAGCAATCTAATATGTATATATATTTGTGATCAAAAAGAGTAAACTAAGATTCAATCTCCATAACCACTTTTTAATATCTAATATATCTAATCACCTAATAAGCTATTTACCTAAAGTAACTTATTATATAAATATAGATATATTTCATCCCAAAAGTTTTATACATTTTGTCATGAAACCAGCACCTGAATGCCATTCTATAATTAAATCAGATGAATAAAAGTTATTTGGTTGATTTTATAACCATATTGATAATTAGGTAAGTATCTTGGAATATGGTCAATAGAAATGCTCCATTCTTCAAGTCAAGTTTTAAAAATCCTTATTGCCCATTAGATTTGTTGTTGTTGTTGCCTTAGGCACAGCCTTGATTATTTGACTTCTCTAATTTACAAATTATTTATTTTGTGGATGTTTTATAAGCTCTTCTTCATTTATATCTGTATCAAAACCATTTATAATTCTAGAATTTTCAATTGAAGTGTGCAATTTATGAATTATTCCAACTAATAGTTATAGATAGTAAAATATATATGATAATTAATTATATAGAGGATTTCTCTCATTGAAAGAACCTAAGAGTAGCTTTTACACATATTTTATCAAATATGGTAAGATATTTACCATTTGATATTATGTACATGGATTATTTAGTTCTGGTTTAAGTAATTTACTATATAGTCTAACTCTAGAACATTTAATTGAAACATATTACATTTAGAATGTTAAACTATCATAATTTCACTATTCTTTCATCTAATAAATGTTTCAATATTAGTATAATCATTTTACAAGGACAGCAATATTGTGTTTTTGAAATAATTGCAGCTCTCTATGTTTCACCAGAAATATGTGATTGTCTTCATTTCTTTGACTCATTATTTTAGACTTTTGAATCACAGAGAAAATGGAAAGTCTAGATAGAAATGATGAATGGGTAATTATTAAAGATGATCCCTTTGAACTGGATGAAACTAAACCAAATCTACGGTTTCATTTCTGTTGGAATTATTTTGAGAAGCAATTGGCGGTCACCTGTTTAGTAAGCATAACATTTAATGAACAAAATTATTGTAATAAGAAATGTAAAAATATTTTATCATTATTGTTTAAACTTTTTAGAGTCGGCAAAGTCGTACATTTGCTGATGAAAAGTATCCAGCTTGGTCTCGATTATTCTCAAAAGATCAATTACAAAGTATGCATACAGTGATTTCGTTAATCAGACCGCAACTGCACGAGTATTTCCCCGATCTGTCCAAGTGGCCAAGTGATGATAATAGTCAGACTTATTTCTTTAATTGGCTCACTACTGCTGGAAATGATGAGCAAATTTGGGATTTAAATGAAGAAATTGTTGATGGTCTAAACCAATACTTTCATGTAAGAGTTTAGTTACAAAGAAACTTTCAAATTATTTTGTAATAAAAAACATCTCAAATTCTAACTTTCATTTATTGCAGACTGCACTGGATCTTTGTGGCAAAGTGATATTTCTGGAAGTTTTTTTTGACGACGATTGTACATCTGATAGTGACAGAATGAATTCACAGCCAGTGACTTGGGATCGATATTTTGACCGTATGAGCGAATTTGCTCTGAATCATTTGAACGAGCGTGTACTATTGGCTACTCGCGCGTGTCTATCGCTGATTGGTCAGCATGAGCGAGAGGTTGTGATGCAAGAGCTCGTGAATCTTTATGTTGAAGAGGACAATGCACTGAATTGTCTGCACAATGCAATGGCAGCGCTGTATAATTTTAAACTGCAGCCATTTCTTGATTTGCGAGAGGTGATTTATCCAGAGATTCAGGTAAATTTTATAAATTAGAGATTATACCATGCATTTTACTTTGTGTATCTATGACCTGTCTGCTTTACAATTTTAGCAAGCCAAAAGTACAATTAAAAGTGACACAGTTGGTCCGCGTATAAAGCAGGAAGCTAATCAGCAATTAATAAAATATGAGAGAGAATATCTCTCATGCAAATTGAACATTCATGAATTAAAAAAAGCATTTTTCTCTCAAACAGCAGCTGTGTATAATGGTGAGTGATATTGCATTGCTGATAATTACTTTACAGCATAACTTTATTTTATAAATAATCGTGGACATAAAATGACTTAGAGGGAGGGAGTTGACTTCTAACTTCCCTACGCTGACTTCCATTTATTTGGACAAGTCCAGAAATTTATAGACCTCGAATGGGGCCCGATCAGCGACTGCTAGGAAAAGCGGCATGACGGTCAGATAAAACCAGATTGAATGAAGGAAGGATAAAAACAAGATAGAATGAAGGAAGGATGAAACAAGATGGATTGGAGGAAGGATAAAACAAGAGAAATTGAATGAAGGAAGGGTAAAAACAAGATAGAAGGAAGGACCTTCCGATAGGACCAATTGGAGATGTGTAGAGTATACACATAAGTGGGCCTATAACTGATCCTTTAGGAACACAACAATGAGTGTAATGAACTTTGGAAAGAAATTTGTCAATAATAACATGTGCAGACCTATTCGTAAAGTAAGATTTGATCCAGGACTGGGCTGTGCTATGTATACCAAAGTTGTGTTGAAGTCGGTGAAGTCAAGAGAGATTGTGTCAAACGCCGATGAGAAATGCAATAATGAAACTACTCAATTATTACTCACGATATAATTATATGCCAGTTCTCCCCCTCTCTCTCTCCCTCTCTCTCTCTCTCCCTCTCCTCTCTCTCTCCCCCCCCCCCTCTCTCTCTCTCTCTCCCTCTATCTCTCTCTCCCTCTCTCTCTCTCTCTCTCCCTCCCTCTCTCTC
>JAYJLU010018890.1:0-10338 GCA_036873645.1 Minona dolichovesicula | reverse complement strand
ATTATTCTTTTCAGGGCTAAAATTTGTCCAATTGTTGATCTGCCTTCTCGGAACCCATTCTGATTCGTTCGAAAGATAGGTTTTTCGATGGCTTAATACAACAGTGGTCGCCACTCCTACTGTAATAATAAATGAAGAGATATTGTTGGGGAAGTAGATAATTCTCAGAGCCCGAAGTTCAATTTTGTTTAGTTCCTTTTTGTTCATGCCGATCATAAGTGGACAATGTATTCCATTAGGCTTCGAATCATTGCAAAATATATTTTTGTGAGCTGATTGATAGTCAGATAGTTTTTGAGTTTACACTGGGTAAATTCTTTGACTGTAATATTTTTTGCGGATGCCTATTTCTTTACTTTTATTTTCCATTTATACAATGTCTTAAACGTAATAAAAAACTGTTTTAGTAAATGACATACACTGATTGTTTTCAAAAGAGACAAGAGACAAGACTGTTAAGACAGAGGATCAAACTTTGCGCATAATTTTTATTCACAAACATTATTTAGTGAGAAACAGTATTCCATCGTATTATTAATTTCAGGTTT
This sequence comes from Minona dolichovesicula, assembly GCA_036873645.1. Lineage (NCBI taxonomy): Eukaryota > Metazoa > Platyhelminthes > Proseriata > Monocelididae > Minona > Minona dolichovesicula. The sequence continues at coordinate 9,790 of JAYJLU010018890.1, read as the reverse complement.
CTGATGACGGCTCTGTATTTTCTGATTGTGCCAGCGGTCCTTCATCAATATCTGCAAGCCAGATCATTCCTTTGTCGTGCGGACAGTCTGGTCGATATGTCAGAATACAAAAATATGGAGTTAGTCAGTATGTTGTCTTGTGTGAGGTCCAAGTATTTGGATATTACTGTAAGTAAAAATAATTTAACATATATAAATAAAAGTGGTATGTATTATCTGTGCACACGTATATTTTCGGTTCATAAAGATATACCAACATTAAAATTATTAATAAATGTATCAATAAATAAAAATTAGAAAAGAATATAAAGCTTTAGTAGAGAAATTATAATAATATAAATCCTTTTAATGTCTCTTTTGATAGACGAGTGTTATTATCGTTTTCGGTCATTTTGCATACTTGTTTTCTTAGTTAAATCTCGTTAGTATTATGAAATGTATACTAATGTACAATGAAATGCATTCTAGCTATTTTAAGTATACCAAGAAGTAACAATGTGTGTCACCATGATAGAATTTCCTTCAATGTGTGTTCGCATTATTTGAATCAAGCGCGTTGTTATTTATTTAACAAACTAGGATAAAGTCAATTATGAACATCTGTAATTTAAAAGAAGGTAATAGCAAACTGGTTTCGTTTTATTGATTGATTGATTGATATAGTTTCTTCAGTTTCTTCAATATGTAGATAAAATCAAATATGATGAATAATCAATTTGAACAAATGATAACAAAAAAGTGACAAGCAACTTCAAAATTTAAAGGGTATTCACATTTAACGAGATTGAATGAAATCAATAAAAATCTGCCATTAATGATTCAGAATTTAGATCTTCCCAATAATTTCTATACAGAGATTATAGGAAAGAAAGAAAACCCTGAAAGAATTGTGATTTTAATATGGTCATAGATAATGTTTGTACGAAATGATCTATGTAGGATAAATAGATTGATAAGTTGAAAATAAAAAATTTTCCAACAACGAATGATTGAGAAGATAGAAATGAGAGGATATTGGATCAGGAGATCGAGATTCAATTTTAGAAAAATACGTTAATAGAAGAAAGTTTCAGTGAATCCGATAAAAGGAAAAATCCTCTGAAAAGAGAATAATAATACATCAAATTAATTATGTATTTCGTAATAATCAGGTTAATTAAGTTGAATTCAAACAATTAACTATTATATAGAAAATAATTTGTTAGCTCAACAATCATTTCTTAATATTTTTGTTTAAGCTAACTGATTATAGGTATTTCAGTTCGTTTGTTTGAGCTAACTTTTTTTGGCCGTGTTGCGCCGATAAAAATATTATATAATCAACTAATTTTACTTCATTTAAATACTTACGAGTAGCATAAACGGCCTAATTAGCGAAATAAAGTATTTGTTTACAATTACAGCTTAATCTCATTCATTTTAATTACATATATGACACAGACGCTCTTTCATTATGAGAATTAGATGTTGGACATGGACATATTAGAAAAGGAAATCAATTAGAATTGGAATTTTAAAATCAGTGATTCAATAAATTCTTGGATGTATTATTAACGTAAACATATATTTTTAACGTTTTTAGGAAATTTGAGTAAAGACATCCAATTCAGTAAGATAGCTAGAATAATGCTAGAATAAAGTTGATTTAACAAACTAAAAAATATTTGTTTTTAATTTGGTAAATTGGTCTATTTTCCAGTAGTGTAATAGGTAATTGTTAATATTGATATTTGCAACTATTAAACATTTTCTTTAAAATATGTATATTTATTCAGATCACTCGCTATTGTCACAAGGAAAACCTACTAGTCAGCTGACCACTTATGCTTATAAGGATGGCGGAGATTCAGCTCGAGCAGTGGATGGAAACCTCAATCAAGATCAGGAGACTTATCCTCACTGTGCACACACCAATAGATATACGGATGATCCATGGTGGCAGGTTGACTTAGAAACTACACCCTTCATCTCCAGTGTCACAGTTTACACCAGATCCGATTGTTGCTTCTATATACTGGATGAGTTTAAACTCAAAGTAAAATAATGTTTTTAATTATATGTAATGTAAGATATGAAAATAATTTACATTAAAATCTTTTTAAAACGGCACTTTAAATAAGAAATGTATTTAATGATATAGGTATATCATGCTGGATTTATATCATGAATGTTGGATATAATTACATAATAATAACTTATTTTAATAATATATATAATTATTTAATGGTAAACAATGATTGACTAATTAACTGGTCACTGTTTTTCTAAGAGAGAAGACAATTAATTGAAAATTTTAAAACTTTGAGCATAATTGATATTTACAATCGTATTATAATATTTATTTACTGAGGAACAGTATTCTATCGTGTCATAAAAGTATCGGTCAAAAGATTGAAATAAGAGAATATAGACAACATAATGTTCATTGAAGTATCGTTCAAAAGATAAAAATTAAAATATACAACAGTTATTGTGATCGTATTGATCATTTCAGATTTCTGATGATGGTTCTGTGTTTTCTGATTGTGCCACCGGTCCTCCATCAGTAACTGAAGGCCAGATCATTCATTTATCATGCGGACAGTCTGGTCGATATGTCAGAATACAAAAGTATGGAAATGGTCAGTATGTTGTCTTGTGTGAGGTTCAAGTATTTGGATATTTCTGTAAGTAAAAACTGTAAAAAAAAAAACTTTAAAATATATACAATTCTGTTATATTGAATATAGTTATTTGTTTTGAAAATAGTCCAATACTCTGATTCAATTAAATTAATTCTGGTAGAGAGATAACTAACGTAATACAGAACTTTTTTAAATCCGTTGGAAGATTCAAATAGTCAACCAGTCAACATTTTAGATGCCTGTAGTGCTTCATCCATTATGCCTCATATCCAGATGCTTATTCTAATCTCCAGTTTGCAATATGCTCTAACAGTAACACCCACGATATCCACCTCCGCATCTCATTCCTCTTCTCTCAAGCTGTCTCTCATCCTCCTTCTTTAGGTTCGTGTTTCTGCTAGGAGCACCCGATCATTGTACTTAAATGTTTGGAAAAGATTAATTATAGAAATTCCTGATAAAAATAGTCATCTATAAAACATATTAAATTCGACATTCACCTCTTAGCGGTATTTCAGAAAACTATCTTTCAACCAAAAACAGCAAAATTGAGAAGAAGAAGAAAGGTTTCTAGATAGATCGGATCTTTCTCCGACATTATTTTATGTAAATCTTCGTATGTCGGGTTGTCGATCGCATTGTTTAAAAATGTTTTAAATTCAATTCCTTTTCACATTCGCAAATTTTCCATCGTACATTTGGATTACTTAATCATAAAAAACAAAGAGTTATCTTAAAAATTGTGCTAAAACCTTTATGTGTGATATGAATCAGAAATGTTTGTTGAATTAACAAATGTCTTTTATAAAACATTATGTGTAAAATAAGAAAATTTAGATTTTATTATACTTCATTGATTACAATATTTAATAATTTCTAATGATATAAAAATCATAATAAAGTCTAGCAAAAATATTTTGTTCTTGCTTAATGAGATAGATTGAACAAGATGATATGAAAACCACATAAGAAATATACAAGCTATTATGTTCTATCAACATAGATATTTTCACAGGAATTTATTATTATGAATTTTGTATCATTAAAAAACGTTCTTTTTATACTTTAATTTGGTAAAAGAATTATTAAAGTTCACCAATGAGTTTCGTCGCCTATGACAATTTGAACTTCATCAATTTATAATAGTGGGGATAGGAATTTCTGTCACTTGGTGGGGAAATATCGATATTCAAATATCTGGTATCGAGAGTGGGAACTCTTTGTAACTTATTACTCTATGATTTCAACTATGCTAATTCACAAATATGTAAGTAAGTATGTATATTTCATTCCAGACAAATTACTGTCAGAGGGTAAACCCACTACCCAATCCTCCATCGATAATGAAGCCTGTAATGGTGACTCATCTCGAGCAGTGGATGGAATTATCAGTCATGATTGTTTGACCGTAGCAAAATGTGCATCTACACAAAGAAGTACAAATCCTTGGTGGCAATTAGATTTAAGACAACAGGCTTTCGTGACCAAACTAATTGTCTACAATAGAAACGAACAAGGAGATGAATTAGCTGGCTTCAAAATACTCGTAAATGACATTTAAAGACATTTATTCAAAGTTTAAGTTCAATTTCCTTTAACTAACTAACCGTGGATATTCCGCGAATTGTAAATTCACCTTTGTTTCTTGTTCATTCTTGACCATGATCGGAAAGAGTATTAGCAGAAATAGTCTCCTGTGACTAGTTGAATGTCATTACATTTATTTTATAATATATTATGTTACGCACTAACGTGCCACATCTTGTAACAGCTTGGAAAAATTTAAAAAGCAATTTCTTAATAATTTACCTTTAGAAAAACAGAACAATTTACGTCAACTTTATTTTTCTTATACAGAAAACATACATTTAAATATACAATTAGACATTACCTACTAACTTTTATTGATTTAGAATTTTAGAATTTCTATTTCCTCTCATTGCAGGTGTCGATGGAAGAAAATGCTGCATTTTCTGTGTGTGCAAATGGCCCTGCTACAACTACCAACAGTCAAGTCATTCAATTGGTGTGCAATAAGAAAGGCCGCTTTGTACGCATTGAACTCAATGGAACCAACAAGATGCTCACATTGTGTGAAGTACAAGTCTATGGCTTTATCCTACACGTGAGTTCTTATATTATATGAGATATCTCAATAGATACCATAGAATAATTTATAATTTCGTTTATTTTATTTTTTACGTTTTTGGTAAACTTATTGGTTATAGATAATTAACAGTAGATATTTCCACACGACATTTTTAATTCCTTAAACTACATACGTATATGTATAAGAGAATGACATTTTTAAAACCATTTTTAACAATATGCCATATTCTTATAGAAATAAATATTAAGAATTAAGAATGATGAATCTATTTTCCAAGCACAATACGAACATAATATGAGATTTAAATGCATACACAATGATGTGCCAATGATTGTTTCTATAGATAACTAAAAATCATTATCATGATTACAAACATAGAAAAAATATCGTCACTGTATTACAGACATCCAGTCATAATCCCTAATGAGTTTTAACATTTCAATTGATTTGTATAAAAATTTGTAATTCAATCAAAATAATTAAACAATTACAGTATATATGGTTGTGTGGTGTTTATTTTAGGAGAATACTCTCTGTGACGAATGAAATGAAAAAGATCAGACATATATCACCTCTCAGTCTTCATGACTATTATAATTGTGTCCAAACCATCTTACACAATATTGCAATGAAGGTTAATTAGACTCTTTCATAAACGGTCTCATTAAATTTTGATAATATTCTTTTGTTTTTATTAAGCTATTCATTTTGTTTGTTAGACATTTTAATTATTTTCAATTCTTGTCTTTGTTAATTAATTATCTACATAATACTGGTTTATATTCTTGTTTGTTTATTAAAAATCTTCCAATAGGTTGATTACCTTTTTATAGAGGTTATTTTTTAGAAAGATGTTTACAAAAACTCAAAAAGTACGTAAGGTTGTAAGTTGTAAGCTATTTTTTTCAGAAATCATTTACTTAAATTGATAGAGGACTGTTTTTTACATGATTTTATTTTTGTAACGTTATGCCGAGGTACAATGTTACTCATATGTCCTCATATCATTTTGTTATCTGATGAATAGATAAACAATGTTATTCATATTTCCTCACATCATTTTGTTATCTGATGAATAGATAAACAATGTTATTCATAATATTTCCTCACATCATTTTGTTATCTGATGAATAGATAAACAATGTTACTCATATTTAGTCACATCATTTTGTTATGATGAATAGATAAACAATGGTTACTCATATTTCATCACATCATTTTGTTATCTGATCAATAGATAAACAATGTTACTCATATTTCATCACATCATTTTGTTATGATGAATAAATAAACAATGGTTACTCATATTTCCTCACATCATATTGTTATCTGATCAATAGATAAACAATGTTACTCATATTTCCTCACATCATTTTGTTATCTGATGAATAGATAAACAATGGTTACTCATATTTCCTCACATCATTTTGTTATCTGATGAATAGATAAACAATGGTTACTCATATTTCCTCACATCATTTTGTTATCTGATGAATAAATAAACAATGTTACTCACATTTCCTCACATCATTTTGTTTATAATTAAGTATTACAATATGTACTTATTTAAATATTGTAATAACAAAATTGTTTGACCTATTTAATTTTAAATAAGCAATTTACAATGATTAAGCTAGATACTAACAAAATATTCTGCGTTAATGTAAATTTGAAATTACAGTAAAGACTCCAATTTATAAGATTAGTGCACTGCTCCGCTGCCTTGTGCACGTGGAATTGCCAAGAACCCACGTTTATCTGACGTTGAAATGACGTATGCACAAATTATTCTCAAAATCAATGGAAGTAAATAGGATTTCTGATTTTAGAATGATTCGTTTTTATGTATTTGGTTGGGTAGGTTTAATTCGGCCAACCTTACAAAAGTGACCTAAAATGGGATAGGTACTCATTTTCAAAAATATTCACATTCAAACTATTAATTAGTAAACTATAATTAAAAGCCCAAATACCATTTTATTTTCAATTATGGTAATTTCTAGACAACGAGGCATTACCAGTTATTCAAATCATTATATCACAAATAATATATGAGATCGAGTAATTGTACATTAAAACGGTGGGCAAAACATATTGTAAAATTAAAAATTTTGTAAAGAAATTCGTATTAAGTAAAAAATTTAAGTCGTTAATGTTAACGACTTGATGAAACTAAAGGCCGTATTCTAGAACAAAACTTGAGTTTCAAGTTTAAATTGAAAATTATTTAAAATTCTATTTTAGATATTTTATTAAACTTTTTGTCATAAATCGAAACTTCAATCTATTAAGTTTTGCTTTCCTACATGGCTATTAATAGTGAGATCATATAGCGATCACCAAGACGAAATAGAAAAATTCAAGTCGAACTTGAAGTTCCGGTTTCCTTCTAGAATACGGCAATTAGAATGCTTATATAATTTTGAAATATAACAATAATTATTAGTACTATCAACCAGTTGAGACATTAAGATTCAAAATCAGTATTGAAAAAATTAATTCTAATCTAATTCTATACAACAAGAATTCTTATTGAAAACAAACATTCCAGTTTTAATGAATTTTAAATAATTTATAATTATTGTTTTATTAAACTTTTTTCATAAAATAACTAACTCATCAATTTCAATTTAGCGGAAGATTAACAAAGTAATTTTGATTTTTTTAGTAAGATTAATTAAGAATTAAGAATTGAATGTTTCATGAATTGTCATTTCGAAAATTCTATTTTATTTACTAAATAAATGTAGGTACAATAAACGTTTTATATAATTTCTGAGTTTGACTTATTACTTAAAACTTTTTATGGAACCTCTCTTATCACTATTCAAGAAAATTTTACAATATGATTATACTTTCTTTTAAGATATCTGTTAAAATTTCAAATGTTTCCATGAATATGTTTATCTTACCTATATTTATTCTGTATCCTGCAGACTAATAGCAGAATGATACACAAATATATTACACAAATTCAAAAGCTTTAATCCAGTTTCTTGACCGCAAACATTTTAAAGTGTCAGAATATTAATATAATCTATTAAATTAAATCTATATCTCAGAAGACTTTTTGGAAATTAAAGACCTAATCATTTTCTTAATACTATGAAATGTTTTACAATTTTGCAGGTCAATGCATATAGAAAAAGACTTATAGTGAAGTTTTAATAATTAAACACATTAACCTCCAATATGTCTCTGAGAAAAATATCAATTAAATACCTGTACATACAGACACAGTGAAAAAGATTTTAGGAGAATTCTGCAAAATAATTTTGTGCAGATTAGTTAGGACAATGTATAATTGAAAATAACACAAATTTATTTGATAAGATTTTTAAAATTTATATTGCAGTGATGTTTTACAAATTATAATAGCTGAAATTTCTGGTAAATTTTGAAATCACTATTTGATATTCTTTATGAAGGCTTTATACTTTATTCCAGCACAGGATAAATAATTTTAGTTTTATTCTTCTGACACCTGGCAAAAAATTTATGGGATCAGCAGATTTGAGTTAGTTAGTATTAGAGTTATCCTTGCAGGAAAATTATTTTTGATTGTGCTAGAAGAATAAACTCTTCATTTAACATGTTTATACATAACATTTTTAATATTATATAATTGTAATAAGTATTTATCTTTTATTATATAAAATATTGTTTAATTGGAATAATAAACCATATTTTATTTGTTTTCATGATGCAGAATTATAAACTAATGTGAAAAAATAACAACTCTATGTGATAATTGTTGTTTTCATGATTTTGCCACCTGATTACTGAATTACTGAATTTCTATGTGACCTTTGTTACATGCTGATCAAGTATTAATTATTTATATCAATACCACAGATACTTTGCTTTCGTTCTTTCATCCTTTTATATAATGAAAATTAGCACTAAATATAATGTATGGAAAAAATTGAATTAATTAATAAATAAGGAAACATCATATTTTATAACTGACCAACAACTAATGTTGGGTAAATTTCTTAGTTGATATTTCTAAATTTATTCATAAGTTCATGAAAATTTATAATTCAAAAATGGTATTAATTAATTGTTCTCCTCAAAAAAAAATTATTTAAAAAGTAAATTCCAATAAATTATATATCCTTTGATGGTTTTTGTTTAAATATGGTGAAAATCAATATTTTATAATTTAGTTTAATTTAATTTCCTAAGCTTTAAAGTATTTAATTCCTGTATGCCATGAACATCATGTAATATGTAAGAAAATTAAATTTCCTTTTAAAATACCTCCAAACTGAGTTGTGAATCATTCACAGCAAAATCATGTATCTCTTTCAAATATCAAATGTCTTAAAGGTGTTGTACATTTTATTGATATTCTTAATATTCTAGAAATCAAGACATATTTTTCTGAATATAATAAAAGAAATGATAGATAAATACCTATTTCAATGTTCACCAAAGAATTAAAAAAGAATTAAAACATTTTTCTTTTAGACATATTCAATGGCATACATGACTGGTATATTTTTAATTCTGTCACTCATCATCTATACCAATTGCATAAATGCTGCAGATGATAGTCTGAGGTATAGAGCCCCAATATGGCAAGATTTAAAAGATCTTCTCTCAAGAAAGGTAAAACAAAAAGTATAATTTATATTTTAATTTCCCACACTTATCCATTTTAACTTTTATGTAATTTTACCTGTTTTATACATTTATTAATTTATATTATTTATATATTATTTATTACATTTACAATTTACATTGTACACATTAAATTAAAGATAAGGAATAAGAATGTTATTCATAAATATGTTGATGTTTATTTTTCGGAAGATATTGCAAGAAAACATTTCTCTAAACAGTATGTATGTAAGTAAAATATTGTTGACTATCTCAACAATAGGAAGCAAACTCAAAATAAATATTATTCATCTTTATTGTGAATTCTAAAATTTTAAAATTTCTTTCAAAGTCACTCAAATTGGTGGATATCAATATCTAAGCCTATGGCAATAGGCTAGTTAGCTCATAACGGCCTACAGCCATGCTATATATAGGTTTGTTGAAAATG
>JAYJLU010018889.1:0-17417 GCA_036873645.1 Minona dolichovesicula | reverse complement strand
TAATCAATCACTTTTGACAGGTGTGCGCTAGAAACATAAGGTCAATGCGCTAGAAACATAAGGTCAAAGGTCAAGTGCGTTGGATCTGAAAGATCTCCTACTACTCATAGTCTTCTGATCCATTAAAAGTTTCAACCAGCCAATTCAGTTTCTTTGATGCATTAAAACATTTCATTAAATAATTCAAATTCAAAAATATTTAAAACACGGCTATTGAAGTTGAATTTTGAATCGTCAATTTGAAATATTAAACCGAAATAGAAATTATAAATAGTATTATATAAATTTCAATCCATATTCTTTATACAAGAACACGTTGAAAAGGGAATAAATTAAAATAAGAATAACTTACGAAATCATTCGCCCAGGCAATGAAATCACCTTTCCACTTAATATTTCTGATTGGACCTTCACCTTGATGGAGAATTGTAGTTTTATGTCGTTGAACAAAACCTTTTGAAACAAGAATGAGCTAGAAAAAGAAATATTACCCAAATAAAACAGTTTTCGATTGAAAATCACAAGATCAAATCAAATGCAAAATGTGTCAGAGTGATTACACCGTAAAATTACACCGTAAAACCTACCCTATCATCACCCGTAACAAATTGTCGACTTTTCGAATAATCAGGAGCAATTGAGACGGCTTTGACTGGCCTGTCAAAATTCAGAATTAAGCTCTGTTCGGTACTATATAATCCATGAACAACTACCTAATCAAATAGGCAAATATTATCATGAATATAAAATTTTGCAACAGGATGATTCTTCAAATTAATATTCACAAAGATTAAGATAAAATTTAACTCACTCTACCATCATCTGAACAACTGGCCATATATTCGCCTTGATCGTCTATACTGATTTGATTAATAGTTGTACAATGCTAAAAATAGTTAGATTCTGATTCAGATATGTTGAAAGTGGCATGATTCAAGAAATAATATTGAACATCAAAAAATGGATTAAAATAGCTTGGATGACTACATAATGTAAAAACACATTCCTCTGGTAAAGATTAATTAAAAGAAGTGGAACTTTTAATTCAATCGCAATTTGAAACAACATGTCGTTTCAAAGCGGCAGACCGGGCTACATCCCGGTCTATCCCCACACGGAAGAAACTGAAGGTGCGAGTACCTTCAGTTTCTTCCGTGTGGGGATAGAGGAAAAATGGTGAGATTGTCGATACAACTCACACCACATATATATATAGTCCGGCACGTTGAAATATTGATGTGCCATCCTATTCGTATACATTATTGTCAATTATAAGAGTCAAATATAGGGTCAATTATAAGACTGACGCATTAAAAGAACTGTTATGAGTCTTGACATTCAGACATCTATTATTTAAACATGATACAATTATGAATAATAGAATAAATACTATTGAAATACACTTACTGTGGTAATCTTTTTGCTTTCAATAGAATTTCCTAAATGATCCAGAAGATTAATAACGCCCCAATGAGTTCCAACAGCTAAAAACTGAATTATCATGGCTATATAAAATATTTTCTAATTCGTTTTTAACTACATTAATGTGAAAATGAAAGAGATATACAATACGCATTCCATAAATGTGATTAACTTAATTTCAGCCTTAAAACCAACAACAAAAAGAAAGCGACAAGTGAGTTTGTATTCAAAATTGATAGAGAAAAATATTACTATTAATTTGTTCTATCACCCACAGTAATCAATAAAAACAATATAAACTATATTTATTACATATATACACCCCTGGACAGAAGTAACCGTATACCGTAAAATTACACTGGCATTTTAATTTTAACTGTCGTTTTCTTTTAACTTGATGTTGTGGCCGAACCATTAGACGGATAGGGTTGGACTTTTAACAGGATGTAGGTACTAGGTAGGCTTACATCGTGTTATAATTTCAGCCCGATCCCTTCAGGATTAATATTCTTCATGTATTAATTACAATAGAATAATAATGTAAATTATATAATTGGATGAAGTGAGAGATGATCGAGATAATTAAAATATGTAAATAGTTGTTGAACCCTTGATTCCTGGATTAGTTGGGTGTCCAGCGTTCTAACCATTCGGCCAGCGCTCTCTATCCAATTCAGGTTCAAATCCCAGCTAAGTACTCTCGGGAATGAAATGTTGAATAGCGCTGTATAGAGGTTATGCTATCTTATGTATATATCTTTATAAGATTTTTAAAAGTTTATTTCAAATAAAATATTTTACGACTTTGTCATACCTTTTCATGAACAGACATGCAGGATACAGCATCAGTTGCTATTATGTTACTCATACCATTGACTATTCGTCGATATTTTAGTTGGGGTTCATCATCCTGCTCATCATCAAAATCAATAGCTTCTTCAGCCATCTAATAAAATTAATTTGAAAAATTATAAAGCTTCATTATTATAGTTTAAAAAAACAATACCTTCCATAATAAAACATGTTACTTTACATTCACTCATTCTCAGTCAACAGGAGCTTCAATTCATTCAATATCTATCCCCTTCGGAACATTTTATAGAGCCTACTCTTGAATAGTTTTTTTTTATTTCCAGTTACTTTGCAGCCAATTTAGTCAAGCTACTCTATTTGTTCTACAATTATGTATAAGACTTCCATTTATATTATTTTCTCCGATTTAGTCTTCATTCAATCTATATCATAGGATGCATGCATGGGCCGATGGAGCTATTTCCATAAGATTTCAGTTATGGGAAAAGATGCACGAGGTTGCTCACTGATAAATATGATGGTTAGAGCTCGGACCGTTTCAGGTGGTAGAGAATTGTTTTTGTTCTTATGTCGGGGAGGATGCTGAACACTCTCAAACTCAGCATTGCCAGGGTAGAATGAGAACACTACGACCACTTTGATCAATGTTGGCACAGTATTCACATCATCTGTTGCCTTCCAGTACTGGAAAAGATCTGCGCCATCATGAACATTAGGCGTGTGTTGATATAACCGAGCTTTTTAGGTGTAATGATGCAGGACACTTTAGAAACAATAGTCTGGATACATTCTCAATGGAAGACATGTGAGTAGTTTCGAGTCCTTCGAAAAGATCATGTTTATATGTGTACTCTTGGTCTTCTGAAATTTTATTTAGCATGTTATTAAATCCCTTTCTAGCAGAAGCGCCCATAGAAATGTAAAATAGTACATATGGTTATGTATAAATTATAATATGTAGGACTAATTTAAAAGAATTTGGGTAAACTTTCGGGCCACAATAGGAGCACTGGTCAGTGTTTAAAAATGAATATTGTCTAATCCGATGAAATTCATATGGTCTCAAAGTACTGGATTACGTGAATTTGACCGCAGTATTTAAACGTTAAAAGTCTAACCTTAGTTCCTAGATTAAGAGATTGTAACCATGAAAAGGTTATTGCATCATCAGACGCACTTTGGCAAATGTTAAATAATAACTGGCACTGCGGAAATTTCTACGAATCAGTTTATTCAATAGCACCAAATAAAGGAGTTTGCTGGCTATTAATAGCTATAATACTAGGACGCGCCTGCACACGTTAAATATTTAATACTACTATACCTTACTAGTGCACCGCAATTATTGTATTTACAAAAATCATCACCCTTAACTTAAGTCACATATTCTTCTTTTTGAGTTCCAGTTATTTTGAAGGCGCCAATTTAGTCAAATTACACTATTTGTTCTATATACAATTAAAAGACTTCCAATTATGTATTTTCTACACGAATTTAATAAAATCTTCACTGTAAAGTGCAACTGGATTATCCGAGTTTATCATTAGTCCATAAAATTTAATATTAAAAAATTGAGTACATTCATACTATTATATCCATTGGGTCGGCAAGCCAAATCTTTCAAACAGATGGTCAAATCATGTTCGTTGAAATAAAAAAGAACCAAATATTTCCCAAAGACAAAACTTTATTATTGATAAAATAAAGAATCATCAATACATTCTAGGACAGTCATACCATAGATCAGTAACCAATAATCATAACATTCATTATTAAATAATCACAAACTGTCCTTAATTTATTATTAAATCAGTAGATCCTGATAAGACAACCTATTATCAACATCAAGTCTACCTCAACAAAATCTATCGAATAAAATTCGATTCACAATAACCAGCTCAGCGATCACAACCCAATGACAATCATGTAATATCTTCACGCTTAGAAACAAAAAAAAAAACGCAAATAGTTGTGCATGCCACAACCCTTTGCAGATTGAACTTTTGAAATGCAACTCTGTATCAGATTATCATACATAATAAAGCCAAATTTATTAGAGGGATACAATGTCAAATTATTTGTAACAATTGGGTGTCTATTAATACAAGGCACTGGAACTTTGTCAAAATTGCGTGGCTTAGTTTAACTGACAGGAATTACTTGCTGTAGGCGCGAATACGTCTGAAAGTTTAAGCGCCATATTAGAATTGAATGACGTCTACATGTCAAGATTATTTCATTTTAGGGGAAGCTGTACATCATAAGTGAAATTCTGATATTGTGTGCAAATGAAAGCTATGTACAGCACATGGAGAGTTGTGTACTTATACTCTAGCTATCTCATTGCGATAATATACAGTCATGTGGCGCTAGAGCATAACATGAAATAAATACTTGTATAAATATATTATGAGAGTTACAGCTTTTAACAATTAAATTATTGTGAACACAAACATAAGGGACTGGATGAATTTGGAAAGCACAGGAGTGTAATCACGTTTGCAAGTTCATCAAAATGCTTGCAATTTATTAACAGTTTTTAGAATGTTGGAACTCTAGTTCTTATCATCAGAATTAGAGTTACTTGCACCGGGTTTAGTTTCCTCAGAAAGAGGGAGGCCTTTTCCTGCCGTGAGAGCATCTTTAGTAGCCTTGTCTAGATTATTTTCATTTTGGAACTCTGCTACATATAAACGCTTGTCAATATTCTTTGGAATAGCTTTGATTTCTGTACAAAGTTGAGTTTCGATTTCCTTGAGGGCATATCTAAATAATAATAAAAGTGTTGCACTAGTCATTGGGAAGTGTCCATTTAGAATAAAAAGAACTTTACGAAAGTACGAACAAGCATGAATACATGAGTAGCAGACAGAAAACTCTAGTCAAATCATAGCAGCTTAATGATGTCTGGAGCATGTGATATCCCAGATAACGCGTGGTAAAAAATAGACAAACAATGTTAAAAAATGAAAGTCTGTGATATTTAGTATTATTTAAGTGAAAATATTACCTGTCGTCATAAGTAATGAGATTGATGGCGATGCCTAAATGGCCATAACGTCCTGATCTGCCTATTCTGTGCAAATAAGTTTCGGCATACTTGGGGAAGTCAAAGTTGATGACAACATTAACAGAAGGAATGTCAATACCACGAGTGAAAAGATCTGTACAAACCAGATTCCTGCAGTGTCCCATTCGAAAATCATGAAAGACGCGGTTGCGATATTGCTGAGACATTCTAGCATGAATATAATAACATGAATAACCAAGTTCGGTTATCTTTTTGGCAAGCAGTTCAACACGCTGAGTAGTGTTACAAAATATTATTGACTGGTTGATCTGTAGCTTAGAGAAGAGGGTATTCAGACAATGAACCTAAAATAGCACATGTAAGTCGTGAATGATCCAGTTAATTACATATAGTAGTAATTTTGTTCTTCTAAAGTGTAGCACTAGATGTGAAATCTAGTAAGCAATGCAAACCAAGAGCACCTCACTACTAAACTAGGTATGTTGTACCTAAAAATATAATTAACATGATTGCAACTATGCCAATAAACCCAGCCACTACACTAACTACTTCCTATTTAAGAATCTGGAGAGAATCTTTGTGGGATATTGAAAAATAAACCCCAAAATATCAATGAAGACAACATAATTACTTTGTGTTTTTCTTGTACATAAGCATAAAACTGCGTTATGCCTTTCAAAGTGAGCTCTTCCATCAAATTAATCTCATATGGAGCCTGAAGATATGCTGACATAAATTCTTGGACGGTTAAGGGAAATGTTGCTGAGTAAAGCATGATTTGCCTATCTTTGGGAAGACCAGTAATGATTTTGTCCAGCATTTCCTAAAATTGAAAACCATAATAAAAAAGATTAATAGATGAGTCTGCATAAAATGATCTTTAAAATCTATCAATATTTAAATACCACAAATCTTAGTCATTATTAGTTTGATATGTGAACAAAAATCTGTGCCATAGATAATTTTTAACTTCATTTCCTTCCAGAATCATACAACTGCAAGAGAGGTTGTATGCACAGGCATGCATGCCCCCCTTTTTTTTGCTACCAGTGTAACTCAATTATACTGTGTAGCTGTTGCTGGCAAAGCAGTCATTATATTTCACACCAGTGTTAAGATTGATGAAGATGAACTACTTTAAATATTCTTAATCCAGATGCTTTATTCTTTGTTATCTCCCATCATTCATAGCTGTCTCTATCAACAAGTATAATATTATTCATAAAGACTTAGACTGCACAAACAGACAGAGGCAGTAACTACATGACTGACAAATTTTTATCTCCAATATTAAAACTAACTATTTCAATTTATTACCTCTACTAAAGGTGGTTGTGTATCTTAATAATAAACTCATTCAAAGAATGTATACATTAAGAGCATTTCCAAAGATGTGTTAAGGTGATAAATTGATAGTTTTAGTTTTATAATGACTGGGATAGGAATTTGTCAGCCACATGTAGACTAGAACCATTGACATACATTTCAATATTTTGAGTGAAACCTCCATGATTGGTTCAGTATGTCCATAGTATTGGAGGGTCACTCATCTCTCAATATGCTGGTAAAGTGACCATTCAATTCAATGAAATTACTTTGGATACCAATATGGTTATGACTATTAGTATCCAAGGTGTTTTTATATTTCCATAGAATTGGAGGGCCAGTTTACCGTCTTCTTATAAGCATGTATCTATGACTTGTATTTAGATACTCATTTATGCCCACGGCCTTCCAAGGGTGAGGAGTTCATTACATAAGAGCAACATAAGTGTATATAGAGGGGGTAAAAAGAGGGTTACTACAGTAGAACCTGCTTAAGCAACCCTATCCCCAATGGATGATATATTTGTCCTGTATATAACGGACACTAGAAGAAATTAGTGTGCTCCATACGTTTCTTTAGTGTCCCAGACTAATCTATTATATAATTGCGCAGCAGTATAAAAAGGTGGCATCAATAACTTATAAGATGCAACTTTTATGACTCAACCTACCAGAAATAATACCATCCTCAATCATGCATACTTTCTATTCCTGCACAATAATAATACCAATCAGTAACATCAACCATAATACTATTTACACTAAATGGTTCTTATAATAAAGAACAAATAAGTACTGAGTCAAACACTTAACTTCAAAATCCCAGAAGAAGCACATGCCTAATTTATCTTCATTGGTACTAATTAGCTGGTTTTTATCAAGTCAAATATCAATCATCTTTAATGATGACAGATGAGAGAAGTATTTATCTTTACATAATATACTTGATATCTACTTAAATAAAATAAAAAGTTGTCTATGAAGCAAAAAGTCTGCTCACATACCTTAAAATCCTGGGATAACAGTTTATCAGCTTCATCCAAAACAAGCATCTTACAACTCTCTGTCTTAACAAGTGATTTCTTCATGAGGTCAAGAATTCGTCCAGGAGTTGCAATTATAATGTGAACAATACCTTCAAGTCTCATGATATCATCTTTAAGAATTGTACCACCTGTAGTGACCATTACTTTACACTTGGTATGTTTAGATAGCTCAATGCAAATCTGACTAGTTTGAAGAGCCAATTCTCTAGTGGGCACAATGATAATCCCTTGGAGAGCATTGATATTTGTATTAACTCTTTCAAGAAGTGGTATGGAATAGGCTCCTGTTTTTCCAGTACCATTTTTAGCCCGAGCTAAAATATCTCTGCCAGTTAAGGCAATTGGAATGCTTGCTTCTTGAATAGGTGAGGGTTGCTCCCAACCTTTTTCATAAATACCCATTAAAATCTCTCTTTTTAAACAATAATCTTCAAAATTGCTGCCTTTTGTGGATGTAACATCAGCAGTTTTTATTCTTAAATCTTTAGGGGGTAAATTTAAATTAGATTTATTCCATTCAGTTTGACCATTTTTGTTTTCTGAATGAGGGGCATCTCCACTTTTAATATTTGATAAATTAGGTGCCGTCACATTCATCGCAACTTGGGTACTCATTGTCAATAATCTAAAATA
This sequence comes from Minona dolichovesicula, assembly GCA_036873645.1. Taxonomy (NCBI): domain Eukaryota; kingdom Metazoa; phylum Platyhelminthes; order Proseriata; family Monocelididae; genus Minona; species Minona dolichovesicula. The sequence goes on along the minus strand of JAYJLU010018889.1, from coordinate 9,146 downwards.
AAAAAATTGAAAGTTATGGAAAGTCAGACAATTGGATACATGTGGTCACATGCTTTTGTTTCTGTAACCACTTTGAACAAGCTCTTGTGCATGACTAACTCATTTTTGGAGTGATTTATATGCAAAATAAATTGTGGTGGATGTGTAGTTGGCACAAAATGTTAGAAACATCTAATGATTCATGTGAATTAACACATTTTGTCATGATTAACAATTCAAGAAGTGGTCAAAGTGCCACAAAAGTAAATTAGAAATTATAAGCTGTTAGGGTTGTAGATGATATTGGTTTAACTAAAAATTAACAGAAAACCAACATGAGTACTGCACCCTGCATTAAATCTTTACCCTTGAATGCTTCTGCAGGCTTTTAAAATTAATCATTAGATATAACTTTTAGCACATAATTTGCAAGATTAAACATGTAACTTTTTATGTAAATTACAATTTTTCTAGCTTTGTCTATAGGGTTAATAAAACATGTAAAGTGTAGTATCAAAATAGAATAAATCTGAAGGAATTCAGGTCAACTCGTTCCTAAGTCAACATTGTATCTAATATCATTACTTCTCTGGTGTTCTAGGCTGGGTCCCGAGAAATAAAGTTGCTAAAATTGATCCTAACCCTAACCCTTTATTTTAGTTTTTTAGTGTACAAGTTCACCTAGTGTGAGGTTACATAGGTGAGAGTTGACTTAGGAACGAGTTGACCCGTTCCCCTGAAGTACATGATTACATATAACTGAATATTCATCCATGTACTTATAAAACTATATTATCATTATGCGCTTCAATAAGTTTTTTTGCTTGAAAAGTGATATAAAAATACAATTTATTATCATTAATCATTACTTCACAGCAACTGTGATTGATAAATAAAGTAGTAAATTATACTTAGGGATACTGTGGATAAATTGAGAGCAACATATATTTATTATTTTAGGTATCCTAAATTTTATAATGATATATCATAAAATTTCATCATAAATTATCACTTTGGTACTGGCTAATATCTAACAGACTAGATATGACTTATAATTTCTTTTAACTGGTCACTCAATATCTAGCCAAATTGAAAACTAGCTGACTAGATATTTATATAAATTATAGCATAACTTGTCTCTGTGGTATTGAGTAGTTTTTATTTGCAGTGTATATTCTTGTTGGTCAGACTAGTTCATAGCATGTTTTTTAAATGTGTTTGTATGACAATAGTCACTAAATATCAAATTGATGTCTGTATATCTTACTGTTAGACACAACACGATAAATTACCTGTATGGGCAGGGAACTCTATGGGTGTACATTTCGCTCCCTATACATATAAAATATTTATTATAAACCCCATATCAGACAGTTTTAAATTCAATCATAATCGAACACTAGCAATATCCTGATAATAATTGGTATTATTCATATTAAATTAACTCTACCCTCAATGAAATTCTCAGTAAATAGGTACATATAAAATTGATACAATTGCATAAATTCTTCAGTTCGTCCAAGAAAGGAATCCAATAATTGAACCAATCCAACCAATCCATAAAGACACATTGATAATTCAATTCTACTTTTATAGATAAATTTTAATGAAAAAAATACTTACATTAATACAAAAATATAATATGATGAATAATTTTCGCTTATAAATCTTTATTCCTATTTCAAAAACGAAACATAATAGCCGGATACGCTAAACTAAACCAACAGGAGATAAGTATAGCTTAACAAATATACAATATAAAGAAATGGTTTATTATTTAATTTGTCGCCCTTCGCATAATTAGGCTTTTTAATAAGTATTAGCAAGCCAATATATAAATGTATATATTAATATTTTTTAATCTGGAATTTAAAATATGGTTTAAGCTATTTGCAGCCACCACTACTTGGGAATGGTAATTAACTTTTTATCGACTTATGATAGCCTAACAATTAGGGATAACTTGTGACAACTTATCAATAATTATAATTAATACTAGCCGCACTCTTTAATACGACACTCTTCTCCTTTTCATTTTGTCTATGCCAAACAATAAGCCGTATGAATAAAAATGAATAATGTAAAATTTCACATCGAGATTGTTTCATTATTTGTTATTAGATCTCTAAATTCTATGAAACTCTCTAAATGAATCAATTTAACACAATAATATCAAAATTTATTAGATTGAGGAAGTTATTTGAATTTTGACATTATTTTGGGAAACTGAATCATAGAGTTTCTTTCGAATTTCGTGATAATCTAACAATAAATAATGATAAGAAAATTTAATTTCTGAGAAACTCTTTTACTCATACGGTCTGGTAATATATCAAACATATCTGGTAATATTATATTATCAACATTTATTTATCAGCTTGATAAATTATTATGATTCAATATAATTAAAATAGTATCTCGAGATACTATTTAATTATATAGATATATATCTATATAATTAAGTACCTATAGAATAGAATCGGTAAGTATGCTCTTTTCTACATAAATTCTGTAACCTAATGCGTCAGATATTTTGAAAATGAAGTACTATTGTAATAAAATCATCCTAAATATCACGTAGGTATCAAAACTTTTTGACCTAATATATATATTATTTTGGATAATAAGATATACGTACCACAGTGTGGAATCCACAATTATGTTGATTGTACCCGTTTTATATTAAGCGCAGTATAATGATAAGCTAAACATTGCATGAGATTATCCGGGTGATCTGTAAACCCAAACAATAATATAGGTATATCGCACATTTTTACTGAACTATGTATAAGAATATTATTTGCGTACGGTTTTCAGATATCCATTAAATTTATTTGTCTACTGTATAATCCGATAGTTATGAATGTTGCTACTTTCATATATATTTTACACTCGTTCTTAATTCGAAAGAAATTATACCAACAGTTAAAATTGTATTTCTCTTCTATATCGGCTGCAACATCATGGGCGACTCTCGTTTATATATAAAAAGGTTCATTATCACTATTTTCTTTGAAATGAGCGAAAGGCTAACAGTCTGTCTAACAATGATAATTTTGCTTTCACTGAAACGCAAGTGGTATGTTGTATGCTTAATAATCAGTTTGAGAGAGCAACTATAATACTGAAATATTACAACAAACTGACTTCCAAACATAATTTATATTTCATAAAATAACAAGGTCACAACTGCCTGTAAGTAAAATAGTTAACATTTAACGATTAGATTTGGCTACACGTTCCAATTCATCCTTCTTTTTAATGGCATATGAGTTTGAACTTCCCTAAAATAAAGCGAAAAAAATTTCATGACACTTAAAGGCGAAGTCAATTGTACTTGTGACTAATAATAAAATATTATTGAATTTACAAAAAAATTGCAAAACGGACATGGGACTATTTCATTAATATCAGCAGTAAATTTTATTCACAATGTTTTAGCTACTGATAATTGCAGGGTTCCCCCGCTATTTTACAGAAACAAATCCCCTGGCTTTCCTCCGTGGATAAATGTTTCCTAATGAATAAGGAATTTAAAAGCTTCATAGTGCATAAGGAATAAAATAGAAAATACTATATAGACAATCATTTTTGATTTACTTTAATGTGCCATTTAAACAAATACACTGAAAACCTGATAAGCCGTCATATAACAAATACCCAAATAAATTTCCTATATTACGTGAGTTAAAAGTATTATAGTCAGCCTGTTAATCCGTCAGTTTATTTAGTCCTTTAGCAGGACTAAGAAAAGAAAGCCGAAAATATACTGAATCATCTTCAGCTGCCGACGAAAATGATATCCCGATTGTTACACATAAAGACGCATTTAAAGCAATGGAAACACTACAGACATATCTCTTTCAGCAAGGGACTGACTTGGACTTATCTCTAAATTTCTCTTCAGTAAGAATATTTCTTTTAAAAAGCAAGGAACTCTGGATTATTACTTCCGAAAGAAGTAATCACACATGAAGCATTTAAAACATGCAAATATGTACATACACTCTCAGTGTTGCTCATTTAAAACTACAGAAAACCAAAAAAAAAAACTTTTTAATCTGGTCCACTTTAATCTACTTAATTAGGTTGATGGTCTTAAGCCCATTAATCTGAGAGAGGAATGTTTTTTCTGTTAAATTACATATTATGCTTCAACATTTGTTTAACCCGTCAAATCCAGAGGTCCAAAGAGCTGACGGATTATCAGGTTTTCACTGTATTCAATAAGATTTTGGCTCATATTGTCATTTTCCCTGATACGGGGGAACACTGTATTTGTCAAACACACTTCACGAAAATAACTTTTGAACTTCATCGATACTTTCCTGACTAATAAATATCTTTCTGATAATTCTTATGAAACTAGCCCCTGATATACTAAGAAGTTAAGAACCATCTCAACACTGATCATCAGAGGAAAACAGATAGGAGAGCTGATGGTAAAACGGATTTGTTTATTCTCAAACGGATTTGTGAACTCAAACCACACTTTCCTAGTGACGGATACTCAATTTACACACTAAATTTCAAAGCATAGTTAGCAATTGAACGTGATTCATTCAACCAATCAACTGTCTTACAAAGTTGTTACGAAAATAGATGTGTTTAGCAACTTATGATAAATTGTTTCACACAAACCTTAGAAGCATTAATAATTTCATCTGCCAAGCACTCGGCAATGGTCTTAATGTTTCTGAATGCCGATTCTCGACATCCTGTACACAAAAGCTGGATTGCTTGATTGACACGACGAAGGGGAGACACATCGACAGCTTGGCGACGCACAGTACCTCCTCGACCAATACGAGTGGAATCTTCTCTGGCTCCACTGTTAACGATGGCGGTAACTAATGTTTGGAGTGGATTCTAAAAAGATTTTACATAACTGGACTAAATATATCACTGATATAAGCCTTAAAAAGAAACTCAAAAACGCATATCTAGAGGAAAAGTAAATGTTCCTGAAATACTAGTCTGTTCAACTTACCTCACCAGTAAGAAGGTGAATAATTTCGAAAGCATGCTTCACAATCATCATCGTCTTGATTTTTTTACCATTATTTCTTCCATGCATCATTAAACTGCTGACCAATCGCTCAACAATTGGACAATGTGCTTTACGAAATCGTTTCACTTGATAGCGACCACCAGTATGGGGCAAAGTCTTGGCCGCCCTCTCTTTGATTGCGATATAATCCTAAAATAACCATTCAAATGGAACAAATAAAACACAATTGACAAGAATGAATAAAGGCTAACCAGTATTGCTTTTCAAAAAATAATAATAATAACTCAACATATATATTATGCTTTTTATTACAATCACGGTCGTTATATAAAATTTTGAGCAATTATCTTTAATTTAGATACCTCCCCTGTACTTCGCATGGTCATAATTTTCTACATTGATCAAAACATCAATTGAGACTTCAGCAGGAATCATCTTTCGGACAGGGATGTAACTTCAACATAGTAAATTTGATCTGGTCATGAGTGATTCCCTTTTTCGAAAGTGCCTGCTACTAATCTGTCATTCAGCATCATTATTGCAACAATACAGCAAGCTAAGGCAATGAGTGTCAATAATGAAAATGGGTTCACATTCACTGATGCCATTAAGACCCAGCCAGAAACAGCGCCCCCAAATTCCTTGGAGTTAATGACCTTCAAAAATCACATAAACACAATTAGACAGAAAATGTGGCAGACTAAGAGCTTGCCTTTGAAAACTATTAGCCACAAGAAATGGGGCAATCGTATGGAGGACCTAAGGACACTGTTTATAGGCTATGTGAGGTCAGTAGCCGACTATGCTGGAGCAGCATGAATTAGTGGAGCCAGTGATGTAAACATTTATCAAAATCGAGAGGGAGAAAAATAAAGGTGAAAGGCTTATCACAGGATGCCTGGCAAGCTCCTGGACGAGGCTGACCTTACCCCTATCAAGGTACGACGAGTAATCCTCGTTGTAAATGCGGCAGAGAAATACAAGAGATACCAGGAACCCAAACAGAATGATTGTGTAAAGCAAAGTGAGAGTCACCACCAAAAGGGATGAAAAAGGAAAATCCTGGAGAGGAACTGCAACTAAAGGGGCCCAACTATGTGAAGCACCAAATATTAAACCTAGTAACCTTAGCAGATGTACTAGTGTACCACCATTAGTCAGGTTTCTTAGTTTGAAAATTGTAAGCGATCGTTACTTGCCGGATAATAGCACCAAATTTGGCTCCAAGGACCATTTGGATAACAACAAAATGGCCGTAAATGTCACTAAAAGCCAATAAAATCTCACAAGAAACATTTTGTGTGACTTAGTTTTGTTTTATGGTCATACAGGATGTATAGTAATGGTGTGGTTGTATTTCATAGTTTATAACGCTATAGAACATTTTTTAGATATAGAATATTGTTATTTTCCGCATTTAATATGAAAAGAATGAAATTATACCTTATTAATCAATTTAAATAATTAATATATATCTATCGATATACTCATGACATATTCATATATTAGTACTAATTTCAAGTGATCAGTCAATATTCAATTCCGGGCATCAATTAAAATAATTATAGAGTATAATACCTACTACTAGATGTTTTTTTGTTAGACAAACTAATTATAAATAAATAGTTTGCATAAACTGTTTACGCTTACTAGAATTGAATGTGTATAAATATTAGTGTAATAATTTTACAGAATTTGTTTAGTATTCATATATACTATTTTTGGTTACCAAAATAACATAACCTTTTGTTATCTATTTCTAAAAAATAAAAAAACAAAAATGATTTTTTAAACCTATGTAACCTAAATTTAGTAACCAAAAATAGAATATCTAAAAAACCAAAATCTATAAAATTACTACACTTATTTATTATTAAGTTATAATTGCATTCTATCTAAAAAATGTTTTATAGCGTTATAAACTATGAAATACAATCACGCCATTACCATATCTTGTGAGATTTTACTGGCTTTTAGTGACATTTAATGCCATATTGTTGTGATCCAAATGTTTTGGATCTGGAGATTTTCACAATCTCCATACTCAAATGTACCTCGGAGCACATCTGGTGCTATTTCACTGACATACCTCACTACATGGAAAATATCAGACTTTCCAGATGGTAGAAGTAAGAAGGATGTAGACAAGATCCTGTTGGATAGTGCAAAGACAACCAAACAATTAATGAAGGCAGATATTAAAATCTGATGGGTCGGTTAAAGCAGATCAAAATAACAGAGGCGGATACTGGATAGAAGACAACCATGAAGGGACAAAGGAAGTGAGGGGTGCAGCCGGGAATATATGTAGCAGTTTCAAGGCAGAAGCCGTTGCTCTTCTGGAAGGTCTCAAAGTGATAGAACTCGATAAAACCGGGAGGAATCTGAAGAAACTAAACGACAGCAACATTCAAGTAATTCTCCAGTCATCTTGCCAATGAAGCTCCAAACCTTGACCAGGCAGCAAAGGCTAACATTAACAGAATTATCAAAGGCAATTGGAATAACAAAATTAAGGACAGCAAATGGAAGAGGTGGCAACCTTCAGAAAGAAGATACACATACAACTGTACCATTCTCAAATCCTACAGACACAGAATAGGAAGGGCAGAAGATAGTCTGTGAAGCATGCGGAGAAGTAGAAGAAACCAGAGATCATATGCTCTTTTGCTGCTGCACCCACACGAAGCACAAAAATGTACCCTACAGAGATGATTGCCTTCCTGCACAGGATGCCAGCCAGTGAGCGGGACACAACAACATGACCATACATTTACTGGGGTCATTGATCTTGCAAAATAATTATTAAACTAATGCTGGAATAGGTTAACCTTGCATTATATCTAGCTACATTATACTACCTAACTTGTTAAATCTAAATAAACTAGTGTATACTACTTTATTGTGAAACTGAGAAAGAAAGCCTTTTGATCATATGGAACAGAATAGAATCAAACATAAAACTTACAGCAAGACTGATATCATTCACTTGAACATCTGTTGGTGACCATTTACCAAAAAGTTTGATTTCATTAGCAGATGCATCCATTTTGACCTGTAGCAAAAATTGTAAATGAGGAATGCTTTATAAAAGACAAACATTGTTTTTTTATATATATTAAAAATACCTTTGATATGTTACAACAGTAAAAACAACATATGACTGCATATTCTTATATTCCTACAACCAACAAATATCAACTTCAATTTATATTTAGGCTTATTTTTTAAAATACATTTAGGTAATTTGTATTCCATGAACTAGCTGAAATAAACACCTGTAACTTCCATAGGGAACATGATATGCACCAAACTGCCTTATATATAGATCATAATACTTGAAAGATGATTGTTACAAAGATTGAGATATAAGTCACCCTCAGGGTGGCCACACGAAAGAGTATATCTGAGTATGTCCAAAATGAAAATGTTTTCCATGTCCAACACAATAAATTCAATATACAACATGTACATGTAGGTTATTGTTATAAACATGGAAATAAATATTTATATTACTTTTATAGCTTAGAATAGCTTAAATTCAAGTACTTGTGGTCACACTGCACCCTCAACCAGACAACAGTAATTAAATATCACCTTTCAAACAGAATTTTGTTTTAAATACTTTGCATATATACCCCAATAGACCATACAGGGTATAGAATTATCAGAAGTACCATTTAAACATGCATTTGTATATGTGTACATGTAGCAGCTGGCATCCAATATATTATTGAATTTCCATTTTCCATTCCAGTCCAATAAACATGTGTAAATAGAGCTATTTGTAGAGCATGAACGAAATAAAGAACTTTGATACTGGGAATATAGTATCCAAGGTGGTTGTTAATTTCTATCGAACACTTTAATGAGACAATGATAAGTTTCATTAATCAGAAAATGTTGCAAGCCTGTTTTTGTGCAGAGCTAGGGGAACAGAAATGGGACCATGCTCAATTTCTGCTCTGTTCACTACATCACAATGTGCTTTTTCAATTGACATATAGATATGCTTTAATGAACAAGTTAATTGCAGTAAGGAAATTGAAACCAATATTAGTTGTAAAAATTTGTAATGCTTTCTTTATAAAATATATAAAATATCTTTGTAATATGTTTTCCTTATAAAATATTTTCAGGGACTATGAACTATATA
>JAYJLU010018778.1:0-10339 GCA_036873645.1 Minona dolichovesicula | reverse complement strand
AGAAGATCTGAAAGATGACATTGTAAATAAGATTATATTCAACACTCAAAAGACAGGATTGAATCAACTCACGATTAGAGACGGTAAATTCTATCTGAATGGAGCAGAATTTGACGTATCTGAAAGCTACCAAGAGATTCCAAAAAGTGACAGACCTAATGGAATGAATCTGGAACCTGGAAAGTATGAACAGTGCCATAGTTTCAAGCATAGAAATTAAGTTACTTTTCTCCTGTCTAAAGGCCTGTCGTTCATTGATCGTACGAATGACATCGTTCAAAGAAAGGTGTTCTTGAAATGCAAAGAACGGTATGAATGAACGAACATATCGTTCATATTAATTAGTATTAAACAGCGCACGGTTTATATATAACAAATAGAAACACGGCAGTAAATAGGTCGCAGAATAACTCTTCTAGATCGATCGCAAAAACGCTTTTAACGAACATATTTTTTACCGTTCATACACAATTTTCTTTGATCGATCAATGAACGAACTGGCCTTAATATTAGAGTAGAAAACGTTATTTAAGGACGGATACAGTGGGTACAGGTTATCTTCTATTTGCAATAACTCCACGGTCGAGTACAGAAATAGAACTTTCAAATAAAGCTCTTCTTTTTGACTACTAAAGTAGAAAGTGTTTTGATATGTTAAATAAATGATAAATAAATTCATTTCTAAAAAGAGTTCTTTATTGCAATGCATTCTTCCTATATCTTCTAAAATCAGTCGAAGCATTTTTTACTACTTGCTAAATCAAACAAAACGCAAACGCAAGCACTGCCTCTGGGTTTTCCGCGAGGGCGGCGAGCGGAGGGGTGATATCACCGAAGCATTTTAGTCGTAGCTGGTTAAGGGCTGGACACTTCTACATGAAGTTGTTGAGGTCTTCGTTCTCCGCAATGGGAGCACAGTAGCTCGAACCGTCGATGATGCTTCTGTATGCTGCCAGGGCTGCTCGACAGTGACCACTCCTGAGTTGCGCGAGGATGACGCTTTCTTTTCTATTGATCGTTACGGGTTTTGGATGTTTGTAATAGGTTTCATTGAGCCGATGGTGGGCAGTGGGCGGGTGATGCTTGATGATGCTTTTAATCCTCGCCATTGCCGCTTGGTAGGACATGCAGTCTTCTTCTTCCTCGCCGATAGCCGCTTCTTTGTTCTTTGGCCGCCTTGTCTACCATTTCGTTGCCTAGGAGCTCGCAGTGGCCCGGCACCCATTGGGTGACAACACTGGCCCTCACCTTGTTTAGTCTGAGTCTTTTTATGTCTGTCGAGTCGGCTTCTCCTGACCCGTCTAGCGACGTAAAAGTGGCTAGGCTATCCGAGCATACGATTATCTTCCTATCTTCGTCGATGTTCTAGAGCCATTTTGCTGTCATGCAGAGGGCTTCTATTTCAGTCTCAAAAGAGCTAGTGTGCGGTCTTCCTTTCTTCTTTTCTGTGAGGATATGATGCGACTCAGCCGGGTCCGAAGTGACCACCATTGCGGTGTCTCCGTTCCTCATTCCTACTGTTGCTGACCCATCTGTGTATATGATGAAGTCGTTATGACCGTGGTTTCTTATGGTGTCTTCCGCGTCTCTTCTAAGAGTTTCCTGGTTGGCTTGTTTGTTAGATCTGTTGTTCAGGCTGGTGCTGATCTTGATGTTCCCTCCTCCGAATCGGCTCCATGAGGGCTGGGAGGACCTGAAGTTCTTGTCTTGGTTTGTGGAATTCTGCGCTTCTTTCTTGGGCTCTAATTCTCCAGCTGCTGCGGATCTTCGTTCTGTGGTTCACTTGTCTTAAGGCTATTTCTTTTCTGGGGTTGTTGTTTGGTAGTCTCAAGGATTTTTCATACGCTGGGATGCATTTCCTGTCCATGGTGGTTTGGTAGGCCGGGACGTTTGCCCAATCGGAGTGCTTCGCAGAGTGTGGTCTTCGTTTGCCCCGTTACAAGCCTTAGGGCTTTGTTCTGCGCTCTTTCAAGCTCTTCTCTGCTGGATTTCGAGAGCCACCGTTGCCAGGCTGGTCCAACGTAGTCCATGGTGCTTCTGACGCAGGCGAGAAATATCGTTCGGAGGTTCTTACGATCCTATCTCCAGTTTTGGTTAGCCACTGCCGGTAATATGCGGATCTTTCGTTCGTTTTCTTCACCACACGTTTGAGATGTTCTCTGAAGGACACCGTCCGATCCAACATAAACCCAAGAAAGACTATGTTCTTGTTGACTTCGAGCAGATTCTTGTTTATGTATACTTTTGGTTTCCATTCTGTTTCGTGGAAGTCACTACTGAAAAAACCTATTTCGGATTTGCTGGCATTGAGTTGGAGCTTGTTCTTCTTGCTCCATGCGTTTATGCTGTCAACGCCTCTTTGGATCATCGCTTCAGCTTTCTTCTTATCTTGGTCTTGAGCCCATGCGGCCACGTCGTCTGCATACATACTACTCCGATTCCTCTTGGTATATTTTCGCGGATAGGATTAATAAACAGCAGGAACATCAGCGGCGATAGAACCGTGCCCTGTGGGACCCCTTGTGTGATGAATACTTTCTTTCTGAGGGCTCCGTTCAGTCTGACGCTGCTCATTCTATTTGATAGGAAGACTTTGCAACATTTGACATATCTGCTAGGTATCCCTGCTGTCATCATATTGTCTAGGAGTTTCCATCGTCATACAGTATCGTAGGCCTTGCTGTAGTCTACTAGCACAAGTCTTGGAAGCCGTCGCTGATTTCTTGGGTAATTTTTAAGCACTGATCTTCAGTGGATCTTAGTTTTCTAAAACCTGCCTGGTAGTCCGACAGCCATCCTCTTTCTTCAGCGAGGTAGCTTAAGCGTCTTCCTATCATTCTTTCCCTTGTTTTGGCCTGAAGCTGTCCATTCGGCTTGCCGGTTTGTTGTTCTTCAGCAGCGGAATGATTTCGGCTTCTTTCCATTTTTGTGGACATTTTCCCCATTTCCATGTCATGTTGGTACACTCAAGTAGCTTCTCTCTTGCTTTTGGTCCGAGGTTCTTGATCATGTTTGGCGAAATCTTGTCAGGGCCTGCCGCTGATTTGCTTCTCATGTTCTTAATGGCCGTATCGAGTTCTTCTATCGAGAATGGGCAGTCACTTTCTTGGTCGGGAATCAGCGCTCTTGATTTCTCTGTAGATGGTTCTTTCTTGTTTGGTGAACTTTAGTCTTCTGACGATGGCATAGTATTTCATGAAGCAGTTGGCCTTCATTTTGTCGCTTGCTATTTCTTTCCCCTTGTGAATCAGGACTTCGTTCTTCGTCGATGCTGGTTTCTTGCCTTTCAGAGCTTTGACAACTGACCATGCCTTGGTGGTGTTACCTTGCCAGTCACTATCTTCTAATAGTTCTCTCCACTTATCTTCCTTCGCTTTTCTCACCAAGTTCTGCACCAGTCTATATTGTTCAATCCATTCATTTCGTGATGAGGATCGGGATGTGGTCCGAGCCTCTACTTTTAAGTGTTGTCCAATCGGTCTTATGTGCCCAGCAGTTGCTGACTAGCAAAATATCTGGGGCGCTACTGCCTCCCGTGCCTCTGTTGATTCTGGTAGCTTCCTCGTCATTGCAGATGTGCAGATCTTTTTCAAAGGCCCATTCGTTCACCATGTTTCCTCTCCTGTCCTCTGGTTGGAAGGAGTCCCACATGCTGTCATGTCCGTTGATGTCGCCTGCGATAACCGTCCTGGGTTTGGTCGGGATTTCATCCAACCGGCAGGGGTCTTCTTCCCCTGGGCTTCTGGATTTCTTCTGAAAGGGGGCAATAAAGGTTAATGATGTTGATCTTTCCTTGACTTTGATTTGATAACAATCATCTGCGCTTCCATCTTGCTATCTGGATTTGTGTTACAAACTTCTTTGAAAGAGATGTCTTCTTTGATGAACATTAAGAGACCACCTCCTTTCCCGGTGTTTCTATCCTTCCTGGTTGAGGAGTAACCGCTGATGTTAAGAGTAGCAAGCTCGTTGGTCAGTTTAGTTTCTTGGATGAGGCAGATGTCCGCTCTGTGTTCCTGAACGCATTCTTCCCATTCTCCCATCTTGGTGCGTATGTTGTCGGTGTTCCACTGAAGAATCTTCAGACTTCCCCTTCTCCCGAATTCTGCCTTTGGTTCACTAATTTGTTTCGTGGGGGTGTTGCCGTTTAACTGGGACGTATGGGCCTGCCCTTGTCTTTGCATTTACTGCACGTCCATCGGTTGTGCAAGATGGCCTTCTCGTATTCCTTTCTAGTCATGTTGCTATATTTCTTTTGGGCTTCCAAATTGCAATAATTGCAACACATCGGTGCTACCACTTTGACAAGTCTCTTTTGGCATTTGCAGCAATTTGAAGTTTCCGGCTTCATAGTGGTCCTAAGTTGGATATCTTTAACCGGGATACCTGCGATGGTGATGCTGTTTTGGGGATTGTTCCTTGAGACGCATTTGGCACACTGCCAGTTTGTGTTCTGGGAGACCCTTTTCACATCACTGCATTTTTCATGTTTGTGGCTCTAATACCCGCAGGCGCATTGCAGGTAGCTCTGATTAGCTCGGATCGCTCTCTTGCAGCCGTTGCATTTGGGGCCCGGATTTGATTCGATGTCCCTAACTCTTGTGATGATGTACCGAGAGTCATGGGCTGGATTCCTGCCCTCGATTACCAAAAACTCGGTTTTTTGTCTCTGGTGATACCCCTCCACCCGTATCCTTTGGATTGAGGCGGTGCGGTACCGAGATTGGATGTCTTGGTGAGACCAGGTTCGCTCGGGATTTCTCCATTCGAATAGGCGACATCCGAGAACCCGGCTGTAATTGCCGTATCTAAAGACGTATTGAGAATTTCGATAGAATAGGAGGGTTAGGGGTTGGCCCGTTAAGGGCCAACCTTAACGGCTCTTAGAAGAGCGAAAAAGAAGAGTGATTCAATAGTGCATTATGTATAACAATGTTCGGTTATACTATCTTTATTTCAGACATATATACCACTACGTCAGATTGTGCAACAACGCGCTAAAGTGTTCCCCTGTTTTCACGAAAAAGGTTTTGATTTATCCTGATAAAGGCCAAGATATAAACAGTAAAAAGAATGAATATTCACAAATCGAAAATCCAAGCAAGTCTCGCTCTAAACGAGAGACGAATGAGATAACAGTCTCGATAAAACTAAATGAAGGTAAGAACTTTTATCAAACCAATTGCTTTAATTCATTTTTGAATAGACCGTTTTGACAATTTGGGATCACTTTTGTTGGTGTATTCGTCTTTTGTAAACTAGAGATGAAAATGTTAATTTTGAAAGATGAAAATATAATAAGTTCATGCTTAGTTCTTATAACTGTCTGGGGCTGGCGTCACGAAAGTCTTTAAGGGTAATAGGCTATTAGTGAGGAAATTGACCTTCACGAAAAAGCTATTAGTAAAACCGCTATTACGCTAATAGATTGCGACTGCCACAACGGTTACTAGAACTGACTCTATTAGCAAATTTACTATCGGTGGAGGAGGTACCTTTACTGATTCTATTAGTGAGGAAAATTGGTTGTTAAATTTAGGAGAATCCAATAGAAATCATGCATTCATGTTATAATGCGAGATGAGATGCATGCTGAGACTCCAGTTCACCTCTTCCCGTTCGGTCCAGTTTTCAGAAAAGGCCTGCAGCCTTAGTTTTGTCATTCAATTTAATAATTTGAGATTTTTCTTAGATACAGATTTTCAGCCGATCTGTCATTCATTTCCAACACCAACACCGTTGACACGTCTCGTTGTGGTTGACATGGCTTGTTTTTCAATTCTCTGAGACACATCATAGTCGTGTTGATTGTATTTAGAAGTTCATTCAACAAATGAGGGTATCGATCTATCTATTTCTTCTTTCCAATAATCCTTGCTTCGTATTTGTCTTTTCTTCTTAGCGGTACCATAATTTAACGTATTCGAATTATTAGTACACAATAACGCAGTATCAAATGAGAAGAAAATACACATCTAACATCAAGTGTCACCATCCTGCTATTTGATTGGATTCTATATTTGTAGTAAGGGAATTCCCTTGTTAGTAGCGGTAATAGACTAATAGACTACAGCAGATAGATACAGATAGAGTTCCGACTCTTGCTAGTAGATATTTGTATGTCGACTTTCGGATACCAAGTGACAGAAAATCCTATCTCTACCATTAAAAATTGGTGAAGTTCAAATTATCATAGCGACGAAACAAAACGGCTAATAATTCTTTTACTGAATTAAAGTATAAAAGAAGCGCTTTTTATAATATAAATTTCACAATAATTAATGAATGTGAAATATCAGGGAACCCTAGTAGGGAAATATATATATATATTGATAGAACAATGGCTTGTATATTTCCTAATAGTTTTCATATCATTTTTTCAATCTATCTCACTAAGCAAGAAAAAATATTTTTGCTAGACTTTATGAATTTTATATTATTAAAAAGCGCGCCTTTTATACTTTAATTCAGTAAAAGAATTATTAAAGTCCACCGTTTCGTTTCGTCGCTATGATAATTTGAACTTTACCTATTTATAATGGTGGAGATAGGATTTTCTGTCACTTGGTATCCGAAAATCGATATACAAATATCTAGTATCGAGAGTCGCAACTCTATCTGTATGCTTACTCTATGGACTACAGCTTCGTGATCATATTCGTGATGGTCAATCGATAGCTGCTATTATACCCAGCTAATAGGATTCAACTAATAGCCAGTTATTAATAGACTTTCGTGACACCGGCCTCTGATTTCTATAAATTCATTGATATACAATTACAGTGATAATATGTCTATTAAAATAAAATTGCGAATCATTCCGTTTTAATCATTCCGATTCTGATTGATCATCGATCATTAATCGACCACTCAGATTAAGAGGTAGCGATTCAAGATATATTTTATTGAATTCTGGCAGGGGTTTTATTTTTATTTTTTGTATCTTTAATTTGCAATTATTTGGATGTTGTATTAGTTTTTTCTTTATCGTGAACTTAATTATCCTCAGATGAATCACCAAATGTGACGGTGATCACCTCCTTCATCACCAATCCCGCCAATTTCTCCTCAGATGGTGTGCCCAACTACTCGCCTTATATTGTCAATCCGGACACATCCATCAACTCCACGGACAGATTATTGAAACAAAGGTCAGTTGTCACCAAGAGCGAATTTTAAAATTTATGAAGGTTAATAAGTTCAGTATCAGGATTAAATTTAGATACCTAAGCTGTAAATGACAAGTTTCAAATAATCGTTTTTCTTAGAATCGTCTCTCTCTTTTAATAAAATATATTTAAATTCAGTAAACCCCAAATTCAAACCCCAGTAGTGTCAAACACAAGTATTTAGTGTCATTCTTTTTTTCTAAAACATATGGTCGTCCTAACTTGAGTTCAACAGTGTTGCTATTATTAAGTATCGTTACTAAAATCTATGAATGAGACTATTTAATGTTAGTCTGTTCCACTGTAACAAATTATTTACAAATTAGTCTATTATATACTGTTTATACAGCTTACTGCAAATAAGCATGTGTCATCAGCAAAAGTATTTAAATCATATTTGTTTGCTAATACAGTAGTCTTATGCGAATTTCTAATCGGTGCAAAATAATTTCGACGTACATATCACAGGGAATCGCATAAGACAGTTACGGTACGACAGCTACTGTATTTTAATGTCATTAATATATAATGAAAAGATAAAGGGTCCTAATTGGGTCCCACTGCCTTGTGAAATAATTGCTTTTTTTAGAATCGTCTCTCTCGTGGGACTGTCTTTCTTTGTGGCTCCTGTGAGTCAAGAAAACTCACTAACCAAGCAGTTCTCCATACAAGCAATTCTCAATGAAAACTTACCATCCGAGAAAACCTACGCTCTCATATACTGGAATACGAGTGAGAATCCAGTGTCCCAGAGCTGGCCTGGGTGATAATTTATATTATTCAACTGTACCCTAGATACACTTATAAAATTGAACTCTTAATTGCAGAGAGTTCAAGTTGGCGGTTGGCTTATCGATCTTGTCCCGGTGAAAAATTGCCCGAAATGGACGACCAAACATTTAAAATTGTTACTCCAGTATGTAGAACGCAAGAGGTAAATTAAAATTAAAATTTATTCAATTTTCAAAAATAAAAGGATATACCAGAGAAATCACCCAGAACTGTAATTATCTATCTCCCGCTACCCGCCCACTCTCCCACAACTTAATACACACACCTGAACTGCAATCTATCTCCTGTCCGCTAGCTAGATAAACATTCAATATTCTATCTCCCGCTACCCGCCCACTCTCCCATAACTCAATACACACACCTGAACTGTAATCTATCTCCCTCTCCGCGTCCACTCTCCCACAACTCAATACACACACCTGAACTGCAATCTATCTCCCTCTCCGCGTCCACTCTCCCACAACTCAATACACACACCTGAACTGTAATCTATGTCCCTCTCCTCCGCGTCCTCTCTCCCACAACTTAATACACACACCTGAACTGCAATCTACCTCCCTCTCCGCGTCCTCTCTCCCACAACTCAATACACACACCTGAACTGCAATCTATCTCCTGTCCGCTAGCTAGATAAACATTCAATATTCTATCTCCCGCTACCCGACCACTCTCCCATAACTCAATACACACACCTGAACTGCAATCCATCTCCCTCTCCGCGTCCTCTCTCCCACAACTCAATACACGCACCTGAACTGTAATCTATCTCCCTCTCCGCGTCCTCTCTCCCACAACTCGATACACACACCTGAACTGCAATCTATTTCCCTCTCCTCCGCGTCCTCTCTCCCACAACTTGATACACACACCTGAACTGCAATCTATCTCCCTCTCCGCGTCCACTCTCCCACAACTCAATACTCACACCTGAACTGCAATCTATCTCCCTCTCCGCGTCCACTCTCCCACAACTCAATACACGCACCTGAACTGTAATCTATCTCCCTCTCCGCGTCCTCTCTCCCACAACTCAATACACACACCTGAACTGTAATCTATCTCCTCTCCGCGTCCACTCTCCCATAACTCAATACACACACCTGAACTGCAATCTATTTCCCTCTCCTCCGCGTCCTCTCTCCCACAACTCAATACACACACCTGAACTGTAATCTATCTCCCTCTCCGCGTTCTTTCTCCCACAACTCGATACACACACCTGAACTGCAATCTATCTCCTATCCGCTAGCTAGATAAACATTCAATATTCAGAAACGTTTAAACATTTTCGTGTTTTAAATTACTTTTGTGGGTTAATAATATTGAAATATTGAAGTTGAAATTTTTTTATATTTTTTTATATTGAAATATTGAAGTCGATTCCGAGTGCACGTAATCAATCAGGTCGAAACATTTAGCATTTTTAGTCTACTCTACGCACTTAAGATCTTGAAAAGCCATGGCTTACAAGACTCTAACATTCACAAATATATTCAACACCCTGGTAATCAGCCGACTCCCCCATTCCTGCAGGCATAGTGGGGTCGGTCTTGCCAACGCAGACTATGTATCGCGTCTCTGCAATTTTGTTAGCCGAAGCAAGAAATATGGATTCTGTTGCCACAGTACAAAACAGCCACAAAACAGTTGCCACAGGCAAAAAGGCCGATGACAAATTGTTCCATGGCATTGTGAATGACAAATGTCACGTTCATCACTATGTAGTTCCTTCTTACCATCAACAGTCATCGTCATATTCTCCGCGACCGCAAACAAGTTTACAATCCCGTCTCGTTCTTTAACCCTATGAACGGAAAAAGCTTTTTAATCAGAATGATTTTATGAACGATCGTATATTACTCGCTATGTTCTCTAATCTAATCCAATCTACTATTCTGTTTTTTAGGAATACGAATCGAAAGAGAAAGAATTCTTTAAATATGAGACGCAATTTGCCATGGCTATCATCTACCGAGGTTTGGTTAATGAAGCTCCTCGTCTACTCAACAAACCCTCTCTTTATGTGTACAACACGGAGGATATTCACGTGGCTTCGCTCAATTTGATGGCTACGGATGAGGAAGGTGACCCCATTGTTTGGAGTTTAGGTAAACCGCTGCCAAAGCTAGGGACTGCGATTTTGGAAAAGACCACTGGAGTTCTTACTTATCGTATACAAGAGGGGGTGTTTGGAAATGACTTTATTCAAGTAAACCCAATATCATATAGAATTATGAGCAGTTTATTGATCTTCTATAGCTGAGATGATTCTATTCAAGTAAACCCAATATCATATAGAATTATGAGCAGTTTATTGATCTTCTATAGCTGAGATGACTCTATTCAAGTAAACCCAATATCATATAGAATTATGAGCA
>JAYJLU010018556.1:0-10349 GCA_036873645.1 Minona dolichovesicula | reverse complement strand
ACTATCTACTTATTAGTTTTTAGAATCAGTTTAATAATGATTTTAAAAAATTGAATTTCATTGCAATGTATAGATCTTACCTTATCCAAATGAAAACATGAAATAAAAATGATCATGTATTGTAATTTGATATTATATTGTTGGTATCAGAGTGACTATAAGTGTTGTCAATAATAAAATTTTTAGCAACAAGTTGTGTTATTTTTATTGAAATAAGTCATGGGTAAATTTAAACCAATGGAACAATAAAAAATGACATACTTACAAATATGACTGCCAAAGTATTATTAAAAAATAAATTCCATATTTTATGTGCATATACAAATATGCTCTGGTTTGTCACTCTTAACTGATTGAATAGTTAAGAACTGACTGACCAGTTAAGGATTACATAATTATTAATTAGTGAATATGAATAAATCTTTTAGGGTTCTTATTTATAGCTTTTCGGAGTTTTATTTGGGTTACAAATCATAATACCATAAAAATATAGATTTAGGGATAATGTGGAGTTCATATTAATGGATAAAACATTGGCTGTTAGGTATTAAAAATCCTATCCCATCCCAAATTGTTATCATAATGTGAGTTATATGTTTAATACATGTAGCTGAAAAAATGCAGTGGCTATTTGCTGGGTCAAGTAATTTACCTGTTGAATAATAATAAAAATATCCTGACAAATAATTTAAACACTATTTGCTGGGTCAACCCAATGCATATTTTTTATAGTATCTATACAGTATAAAAGAATTTAAATTTTCTAATACTTTCTATCATAACCCTCCAACTAGTATTTTTTAATATTATCCTATACCTATAATAAACCTGAATACAATAATTATTATAATCCTAACCCTAATCTAAAATTCTTGTCATTTTTATACAGTAGGTATAATCTGCTTATAACAAGATTGAAGGACCATAAGAATTTGCTTGTTATGGCAACTATGTAGTAGATTATAAGCTGAGTGTAGAGATGCATTATTGATTGTTTTATGCTGAGTGAGTGAGAGAAGACTTGTTATAAGCAGAGGTAATTATGCGTAGGGACCAAAATATCTGTTTATTATAGCCAGATTGCTTGTTTTAAGTGAGGTTTATGTAATGTATTTTGATACAAATTTTGCCGGGACCATGGAAGGTTGCTTGTTATAAGCAGATTATACTGTATTATTTTTATAGGGTAAATTACATCCTGGCAAATAGCCATTGCAATTAAAATATTGATCACATTAATGAAAATTAAAGTGTTTTATTTAAATTTGATATATATTATAAGTAAAATATAGTAGATATTTTCTTTAATATTTTAATACATATTGATACCTAGTTTTATTGATTAATAGATGGTTGGTAGATCTATTATTAAGGGATCATTATTAAAAGACATTATGCTGAAACAAAATATCAGATTAATTACCTATAATGAAAGCAATTCCTAATGAAATATAACCATAAGGGATATTTATTCTCTTGATGTTAGATTTAGTTAAATGCAACCTCCTTTTGTCATTTTTAATACAGGCATAGAAAATGCATGTAGGAAGGACAAAGGGTGTGACACTGACTCAAGCAAGTTAGTCAAGTATTTTCTCACAAAATATATTAGATATACTTTATAAATTAACTAATTTTGAATTTGTATGATACCTAAATTAGATGAGCTATCAATCAATTATGTGTCTAGTTCTGATTGATATCAAATTGTCTAGATAGTAAAATATTTGAAAGTGAATATAAAAAAGCATGGTCAATCTTATATTAATCTAGAACTCCGTAAAGGTGCAGCACATAATTTTGCAAAACATTTTATTACCGGAGGACGACCAGCATACATCCCTCGAAGTGATTTATGTAATTCCAGATGAATATTAAAGCAACAATGTCACAATCATTTAACCACAATAAGATTTTTAATTTAATAAATTAGCGAAATTTAAAAACATTAGTCTGTTTAAATAAAACCTTTTTGTTCCACATTAATAAATGTGTCATGCGGTAATCATATTAATTGATATTGAATACTCCACTTAATTTACTTTCTATTTTATTATAATCATTAATATTTCAAAATTTCTTCCTTAAACAGGATAAAGAGATAATTTGCACATTCTACAATCTTTTCCTATGGACAGAAGGCAATGGAATAACAGCCCTCTCAGATCTATCCGGGAGTTTACACGATGCAATTTTTTCTGCAAGATCTGGAAGTGTTAGAGAATTCTCTGAAAAATTCAAAAACCTCTAAGTGTGTGTTGTATATAATCTTTTTGCCTTTTCAGTATATAAATACCTATTTTCTTGGAAATTGGTTTTTTATTCTATTGCCTTTTAATCGAGTTTTCTTAATTAATTATTTTTATTGTCTGCCTCTTTGGGAGCTCTTTATACCCGCACATGAAGAACAGCTCTTTTCTGATGTTTGTCTGTATTAATTTGTTTTTGTCTCATGCAGTTAAATTCCTTTTGCCGGTGTAACAGGAAATTTCCCCCTCCCCCCGCCAAAATCTCCCCGGGAAAAATTTCCTATGAAATATCAACCCCGGGGGGATTATTTCCTAGGAAATCTCACCCCCTTTCGCCAGTACACGTACTCTCAGATGATTTGGGACAATTGCCTATCATGATAGCTGTGGGAATCGTTAATCGGGAACCGAAAATTTAATCCTAATAGTTTGCACACATCTCTATTTAAGTCCTCAATATTAGGTGTTTTAAATATAAGTCAATACAATACAATATTATATGCTTTTTGGAGGGGGAATGCTAACTAAATTTTTTACTAAATTGTTATTTATTTGTATAGAAAAAACTGACAATACAGACGAAATTAAGTATGAATTAGCCTAACTTAAGATTAAATATTTATTAGAGGAGAAATATGCGGATAGATGATTATTTTTAATCGAACAAAAAATGAACACACAGTAAAGCCTCATAGACTAGAATATTTACGATGTTCCAGAATAAGTGTGTTTATGTTTTCATTAATCAGTTTTGAATGCGTTGCCATGGAAAAGTCATGTTTTCCAATTTCTATTTATACTAATAACACAATCAACAATCAATATGAAAATATTGATTTTTAAAAGTGTAAATTTATCTGCATGTGCAACAATCAAATAATTGTTTATATACTGCAGTACCTAATACTTTGTAATAGAAAAGAAAACGGTATTTCTCAACTTGTTTTCTTCTTTTACCTTTAGTCTGATACAGTATGAAGTTATACGTTATACATATATATGAACAAATATTGAGATATAATGAACCAAAATAAGTAAAATTTGTCTGGAGCTTGGTCAACTTTTACAGTATAAAATATACTTTACAAACATGCGTATGGTAAATAAAAATTTCTATTAATCACTGTTCATGCATAAATTGTTTATTGATCATCATTTACTATATTTATACATCGATACATAGGTAACTCAAAGAGAAAATGTAGCTGTCTTAAATTTAAAAAAATGTTATTGAATTTCTTAGTCAAAAGAAACAACTTTGAATCATACAATGATGAAATTAAAAAAATGCTACAAATGTACAAATGTAAAACATTAAAAAAAGAGAATAGATACCAAATGATTTAATATAGAACATTGTTGATAGCCATGCTAATATTGATTTCAGCAATTATGCATTCTTATATGTAGAGCATTAAATGCGTTTAATTTAGATACAGATCTCCTTTTACACACTCGGATATGTGGAGAATATACACAGAATGTAGGCGGATTCATACAAACGGTTATAAAATAAATATTGATCTAAACAGAAACTCTATAGGTACATACAATACATACATAATAATTTTAGTAACTTGATGTATTGGTTGGTGATCTAAAAGAGTCACATCTTGAAATTTCTCTGGCTGGATGTCACGTTACTGTGTGATGTTGAAGTTCTGGTAGCATGACTCATACGACTGCTGTAACGACCTGAAATTAATGATTTCAATATTGATTGAATAACATTTAAAATCAACGGAATCTCATTGGCTAAGAATACTCGCTTCCATACTGAGTGATTCTTATGTATGTAATAATTATAAATTCTTAAATCCGTCTCTCTGTCTGTCTATATAGGGTGAACCGTCGGGGCGAATGAGACGCCTGGCCATCTTGAGAAACCCCACAACAGCATCAGGGTTTTCTAGGAGAATGAAGATATCGGGGCTGAGGCCACCCAGAGCCGGCTATTCTGGCTTGGTAATATTTGGGACATATAGTAAGGAAATTATGGTTGTCTTCTTGGCATAAGAAGAGGAAGTATTTTCAGGAAGTTGGGGCATGATGGACGAACGTTGATGTCTATGGATGATCGATTTGTTCCTGCGGCTCTCCCGCGATGGTTGATTGGTGGTTTGAATGTAGTCTTCGTTCCATTGTTTTTTTTAGAGAAACGCTTGCTGACAGTGTTTTGGAGGTTCAGAGAGATAATTTGTTGATCCTTTTTACGTCCATCGTTTGTTGACTGAGTTGATATTATTGTTGTCGCTCATTAGTAGATGATGAAGGTGATGTTTGAAAAATTTGTAATGCTGCGAGTGATTGATGTTTTTCGATATTGATGGCATCGTTAAACGCTTCTTCAATGGCGATCATTTCCGTTTTGAATGAGCTGTAGCAGCTTCCGTTTGGAATACTCCATGTTTAGTTGCTAAACGCTAAACTAAAGTGATCAGTCAAAAGGGGTCTGTCTGTGTCTGGTGTTGAAGATAATATTTCCAAATTGTTGTGTCCACCAGGGTTTCTGTAGCAATCGGAATTTCCAGTCATAATAATCGTATATTATATTAGTAATAAATATGTATGTATATGAATAAATTTTGAGATTTACTCGAGTTGTCATCCACATTCTTATCAACCTGTTCTTGTAATTGCGCAATATCATCCAAAGTGAAATCCACTTTCGACGGTGGTCCATTATCATAAACACTGGAAGCCACAGAACTAGCGGTGCTGCGGTTTGTGTCTGGTGGATGTGGTCCGGTTTTCGTTAAAAATTTCGGCTTCTTCGTAACAGGAGGTCTACACGATGCGGGCAGAGTACCCGTAATTAAGCCTTGAGGAAACTTTTGGGCAGCCACCTATTTTAAATGGTATTGATTATGATTAACTACATAACTACACCTAAACATTTCATAGAAAAGAACATCGCAAATGAATTTATCTTTTGCGATAAGTCTTACCTTTAATCCTCCGGAAATCATAAATAAATTGTCATATCCCCTCTGAACGAGTGTTGTGGCGACTTTAGGAGCGATTCTCTCATCTTCATCGTATATCACGATGATTTTACCCGGTTTGTTGCGACAGGCCAGCATCTCACGTGTTTCAAAATTTACACTACGTGATATCATAGTGTAAGGATAACTCAAAGCTAAAATTTTAAATAATGAGAACAACATGAAAAATAAAATTGATATTAATTTGTAGTGGTTTATAAAAATTATGTAGATTCTCATCAAAAATTCTTATTAAATAGAAGTTGAATGCTATTACACTATGGATATATTAACTATAACTGAATTTGATTGGTTTGCAGTCCGTTTACCAATCTGTATGACATGTGGCTCCAGAATATTTATGAGAATTCGCAGAAATAACGTTAAGATACCCATAATTCCTATATTGTTGATAGTAATGTTAAACCATAGTGCTATTATATGGAAGACGAGAAGAAGCGCGAAAGGACAGAGATGCGTATGTTGTGATGGATAGCGTCTATCTCATTGCTAAAGCATATAGCAAAAACAAAGTTCAATAAAACAATTTCAACCCTTTTTGTAAATAAACTCTATCGGTGCAATAATAAAATTAAAATTAAATAAAATTAAAATACCTTTGATTAAATGGCATATCTGATAATCATCGTATTCCCGAACATCCAGAAGTAAATAGGGCATATCATCAGGAAATTCTGTCAAAGCTTTGTTGGATGAATCATTTTTTTTTCGTGGTGGATGAGTGATATCGAATTCTCCAATTCCACGAATAACACTGCAGATAAGGGAAAATAATGAAATCACAGAATATTCAAATTGATGAATTAATATGTATTTTGATATTTGATTGATGATTACCTCTGCAATGAGGAGCGGTCTGTGTCAGGAGGTGGATGATGAGCGCCATTATGATTGCTATCTTGACCTCCTATTTCCAGTGTAGGTAATGGACTTCCTGCTGAAACACTTTTGTCCACAGTTCGCTCTGAAACATCACCCCCTACAAATCTTGGAGTTTCATCTTCTTCATCGACTAGAAAGAATGTAAACAACACGGAACGATGAGAAACTAATTTAAAGACGTTTAGTTATGCAAATATTGAAAGAATAAGTCTTTCCATTTCTACACTATTCCAAAATTCTCCGTAATCTCATTCTTTCCTGATGATGTGTGCCTACACGAAATCGATCGAAATTCCTCGTATAATTTTTACGTTAGGTTACGTCTAAATGAAAATATTGAAATTATTAATCATGTTCAACTAAATATACAGACAAGTTTTGGTTGACTCATATGGAAATACATACTTGGATTCATAAATTCAGTAAAATGTACAAAAATCGTGTGAATTAATCAGAAAAAGTTAAAAAGTATTATTACCCTCCGCCTGAAGAAGTCGCATTCTGTTTATTTCAGTGACTTGAATTACCAATTGCACAAATGTAGATATCTTCATTCTTTTAAATAACTCATCGTTTCGCAGCTTGTAATCTAAAGAGGTACAACCGATGCCAATTACACGTTGGATTATTAATTTATGTACATATATGCATATATAAATAGATATTTAATAACTTTCATAATAAAGAGTAAGCTTAACTAAATGAACTTACTTGTTCTTATTTCTTCAACTTTTCTCATGTAATTACTGACACTGGAACCTAAAATATTGAAATTATAATAAAAAATTATGTATTATAAAGAAATTAGATTGATTTCTTAAACAATACAAATTGATACCTTTTGAAAATACTGAAAAATATCCCGATATCCACAAGGGGGGATTGGGTTATATCATAGGGGTATTTTCAACATCTTTGTAAGAACAATCATTACATATATTGTATTTATCAAAATATAATATCATACTCAAAAAGATTTTAATACTAGTGTTTATAGTCTGACCAAGATGTTCTAGATTTGATCCATCATTATATATTGTGTGAAATACAGTTTCAATAAACTTGATGAAACAAATATTTATTTATTTACCTGTATCAATAGTGTGATGCACATAATCATACTTGGGATTTTTGGGGATTTTTTTCTGAAGAGGCTACAATAGAGATGAGAATGGTTCAAAATTAGAATTTAGTCATTAAATAAGTATCTTTTCTAACATATTTATTTCTGTAACTTAAAACAGTTGCTTAAGAAAAAAACAACAACTATGAATTATAAGAATATAATTCATTTTTGATTCAATTTTTGATTTTTTCATATGGTGCCTTGTCATTGATATAGAAAATATGCATTTTAAAGGAATAGCGAGATTTGAAGGTTTATGGCATATTTGTTCATTGATTGATCAAAGAAAATCATACTGATTATCTGTGTGTTCACATTGAGTTGTCTGTCCATTCATGCACATTTTCTTTGATTGATCAATGAATGAATAAACCTTTAGACTATGAGGTTCTTTGCATACACCCCCACCAGATGAAAATGCTACAGTTTAATTTTTAACATTTAATTTTTATATTTAAGAAAATGTAAGAAGAATGACAATATCTAATTTATTTGGATTTATTTTCAAAATTAAATGAAAAAATGTTAAAAATTAAACTGCAGCATTCTCATCACTAATATGTTTAGGCCTGAAATATCATTCTGAGATATAATTTCTTCCTAATATAGGGTCAAATCTGGATATTCACATATTCAGAACAGATTTCTTTTGACATTAAAATTGAGATTAAATGAATATATTTTTGCAATAAATTTGTCAAATTTTATTCTTCTCCATTTATGCACAAATTGGATTACAAGCATTTAAACAGGTAAAAGCACAATGTCAACCAGAAGATATCAATATATTCATTCGTCTCAGTTATTCTATTTGAAGACTGAAAGTCAATTGTTCTTAAATGCCCTTAAGTGATACTATATATGTTATATACATGATATAGTGACAATATGATGTCACTTTATGTAACATTTATAGCATTATTTTGTTATTCAAGTTTTTTAGTTTTATATTTCTGTGAATAGATATTTTTATACAATGTATATTACCATAAAATTTGAACAATGAAACAAGCAACTTGCAGCAACCCTATATATAATCTTTTCATGAAAAATAGAAAAAACAACAACAACAACATCATATTGGATTATCCATTATTATATTTGGAAATAATCTCTTTCAATTTATATGTTTTTGTTAATCATGTTGTACACTTAGTCTAGTAGCTATTCTTAATACAGCTAATCTTGATACTGGCATAAATAGAATCCACAACAAACTTCTGATATTGTCATCCTATTAATTTTATTGTAATTCTTTAGCCTTAACTAAATGTGCCTAATCTGATCAATGGGTTATGCGATCAATGAACAGTTATGCTATATTTAAATAACAAGCAATTCACTTTACATATATTTTCCCTTTCCTAATCTGAAATGATGCTTTATTTCTATAGCGAACTAACTGTCTAATAAGGTTAAGGTCCAGTATCTTAAAATTAAATCTTAATTGAAATTTACTTGATGCCCTAATTTAACATCTACTAAAATTGCATTGCAAAAATTATATAATTGGGTTTTATCATTTATCCAGGCTATCATTTAACAAGTGATCATTTAATGTCCAAAAATGCAGATAAAAATGTTTTAGTTCAAATTTGCTTCAAAGAAATGTGAATTTGACAGAAAATAGACAGATAAAATAATTTTGACTCATTCATAATCCTAATAATTTGTTGCATCTCTTCAGGCTACCTAGAAATTATCTTGAACACCAACAGCCATTAAAAATATATTGCTGAGGGCAAGAAAAATATTTTTAGTTAAACTAGAATGATATAAATTTTCAGAACACTTCATAGACTGAGTAAAATTCATCATAGTTTAGTAAAAACAAAAAATTACATCAACTGTTGGTTTTTTGGCGACTGGCATCGTGTAAATAGTTGTTGCTATGTAAAATCTAAGCTAAACTTATTTTAAATTGTGATTCATTTCATTAGTAAAACAACAAACATTAGCGTAGTTTTTTTCTATATTCTATTTGTTCATGATAAATATTTAATACAACTCACTTAAATGCTGATTTCCTGAGCCTCCAGTGGTATTATGCAAAAAAGGAAAGCAGGAAAATAATAAAAAATGTTAAAAACATTAAAGAGTATGAATATTGAAGAGTATTTTTTACTTCTGAGACTCTACTACTGAAACGTTGAAACGTGACCTGGGATGGGAAACGTGACCTTCCACAGCAGCCAAGGAACAGCGCTTAGGCCCAGCGAGAACAAAAACCCGGTTCTGAAACAGGTGCCAGCAGTAAACCGCACAGAAGTGAAGTTTAACATAAATATTTTTTGACAACGCCTGGAGAGGGGATCAAACACTCGACCTTCCGATTACAAGGCGGACGTTCTAACCACTGAGCTGCTTGGCTTTTGCTTCTTAGATAAAGCTGTAGCATATTCTATGAATAATAATTCGCTATTAATTTACTAAAAGTAAAAGCTAGAACATTTAACTGACCTAACTTTTATACTTGGTAAAATAAGTAAATACTTAAACTATTTTTTTGAATTTATAAAGGAAGTTTTAGCTTAAAAGATACTAAAAAATTAACTAACATACGGCCCTAAGAGTTAAGTTTACAACGAGCTGAGTGTAACATATCAAAGAAGTATGGATAAAAGATTTGTTAATATAGCTAGCTTAACTATGAGCAGCATTTTAGTAATCACACACTAAAAAAAACCTTATAACCCTTTTTTCATAATAAGCGTGTAGCCGGCTCTAAATTTTATAAGTACATGTAATTTTAAATACAAATAATTTTTCTGCAGTTGTAATACTGCTGCAGTTCACGATTAATGACATTTTACTTAAATTGTTGTACACCAGATTTAATATAATTGTATATAAACAATTTCTTACAAATCTAGGTTGTACACCTCGTACATATAATAAGATGCCTCTTAACCAAATGAATTCTTTTTTAATTTAGCCAAAGAAACAGTAACAATTACGTCAAGTTTTCACTATATAAATACAAGTCCGTCATGAAATTAAATTTGTTGTGATAATAATAATAATAATAATGACTTTATTAAGAGTAAAATCCATGGCATGGAATTACATTAGAAATACACCGAATTA
>JAYJLU010018445.1:0-10361 GCA_036873645.1 Minona dolichovesicula | reverse complement strand
TTTTAGTACGACGCTTAGATCGTTCCAGACAGTTGATGCTTGCTCAATTACTTTATTTTGAGTCATGTATGCATTTGCGGTTATTTCGTAATGTTCTATTGTGAATTGTTCGATTAAGAGTCATATTTCGATGTGTCCAGTTTAGTGTATCCATGCTATGTACAAATCTGTGGCCTAGCAGGGCATGTCTTATTTTAGCGTGGACAATTATTTTTAGTATTTTAATTTCTTTGTGTAATGTATTAGTTCTATATAGTTTCGTTTTTTTACATAGTATTTTTAATAATCTGTTTTGGGTTTTTTGTAGTTGCTTTATCCACCTATTTTTAGGTTTATAAATTTTTCTTTTTCCTAATAAAATCCAGAAAGGGTCTTTTTGACATTTATAGTTAATCTATTGTTTTTTAACCAATTTGAGAGTTCTATTAGTGCATTGTTTGTTTTAATTTCTACCTCTTCGTATGTTTTTGCAACTACAAATAAGCTTGTGTCATCTGCAAATAGGTCAATTTGGTGTTTCTTTGCAAGAACTTTGATATCATTGATGTATAGATTAAATAGAATAGGTCCTAGGACGCTTCCTTGCGGAACACCGTATTTTATAGCTTTTTTGTCTGAGTTTGTCTCATTAGCATGCGTAATGAGACATATAAGAAATCCTATAAATGTAAAATTGTAAATGTAAAACTCATGAATATTAATGTCATCAAAAACGTTAGTGGTATCCTCTATATCTATTTTCCGAACACAAATTTGCTTAGAAAAAAAACCGTTATATGAGGGAATCTTAATATATAATACAAGCCAAAATACAAAACCCGAATTATAATTTTACATAATTAATTTGTCTAAAAATAAAGTACATACACATATTATGTAACAATTTAAAAAACTGATTCTCTGTCTAACGCGATATGCGTTCACTTATTTTGGCAATTTGAATAATAATAGGTGTTTATTTCATAATGAGAATGGGAATCAGAAAAAATAAACAAACATAGTAAATTTAAACATATATATATATATTTGTACAGAAACAGATTATGGTACTAAAATAAACTAGTTACTGCGTATACGGTTTAGATAAATAGCACGGACTACTTTATTATCGTAGTCGATAATAACGATGTATAGATTAAATAGAAT
Organism: Minona dolichovesicula; assembly: GCA_036873645.1. Taxonomy (NCBI): domain Eukaryota; kingdom Metazoa; phylum Platyhelminthes; order Proseriata; family Monocelididae; genus Minona; species Minona dolichovesicula. Next base: position 9,215 of record JAYJLU010018445.1, on the reverse strand, counting down.
AGGTCCTAGGACGCTTCCTTGCGGAACACCGTATTTTATAGCTCTTTTGTCTGAGTTTGTCTCATTAGCATGCGTAATGAGACATATAATGAGACATACACTTTATTATCGTAGTCGATAATAACGTCTTGAGGCCTTGATAAATAGGCATATAATTGTTAAAAGCCTTTTGTCTGAGAGAAGTTCTAGAGAAACTATAATTAAATAATTATTCCTACGAGCATTCATAGCTGGGATGATAGAATATAACCGGGTGATGGGGATTGATTTTGTGCTTTAATGAAAAGTTTCTTGGATAGTCCATGGCGTCTAGAGTTAAAGTCTTTGAAATCAGAGCATGAAAAACATGCAGTTTGAACCATGAATTATGGGACAGCGCTTTATAAATTTTGTTATTTTATTAAGATGATTGTTACCAACACCAACACCAATCCAGACCGGAGCTGCATATTCAAGGAGAGAACGAATAAGACCATGATAGATCACTGTCAGTAAAATCCAATAACTAGCTAAAAGTCCATATAAAATTAAAGATTAAAATCTCGGCTTGCCTTAATTTTCGTGTGGAGATCATACATAGAGACAGTACCTATGCTCCACAAGCGATTACGCAATTTACTTGTGTTGTATAGAGCCATATTTCATAGAATAAAAACTGCCGGTGTCACGAAACAAAATGCCCCCGCTACAGAATTCCCGGCCGGGCATTTCATAATGGGGCATTTTTTATTGCGACTGTTGAAGATTCCCCTTTACTTGGAATAGGAGTTATATTTAAACAATAGCATATGAATGTATATATGAGTGTGATAGAATAGATATGGGGGGGGGGAGTTCTCTATTAGGGGGCATTTTTAAAGGGGACATTCTGTATCGTAACACCACCGGCTTGATTCAAATATGTCGATTACGTAATATGTATTGTGATGCTATCACTGTTAAATTTTAAAGAGACTGCCTGACGTCAACAGTTAAATTACCATATTAATCTGATAAAATCGGCTCTCTTAGAATTGTAGTAGCATCCTCTAATCTGGACTGCGAATGTTTGGTATGTATATTTGCCGACTTAAAACTGGCTATTACTTATACTCGCTTAAGACAGAAAGACATTACCGTAAAACGGGGCTATTTGAGACAGTAAATTCATTTGAAAACTGACAGGTAACCTGTTTATCTATAGTTTCATGATACCATATAGTATATTCAAATATACATAGTATTAAAGAAATATTTGTTTCACTGAATCAGCAATACGCGTTGCGCATAAATGCAATTATGTAATGATCACAAGAAATATGATGACGGAATAAATTTAATTGGCTGTTGAATTGACTAAATGTTTTCATGAAACCGCGATATATTTCTTGCTATCTCGACAGGAGGATACAAGCATCTTAAAAGTGAATTGATGATACATAAAACAGATTTTATAATCAGTCAACAGTGGCAAACAATAATCAGATTACGTAATCAGATTAATCGGTAAGAAAATAGGTAATATAGGAGTGGAACGAGTGGCTGAGGATCAGAATCGATAAGAGAATAATTGATAAAGTTAAAATGAGTGAAGTTTATTGACAGAATAATAACTTTATCAATTATTCTCTTATCGATTCTCCTCACATACTCGCTCTTCTCCTATTATTAGGTACCAATTTTATATTTTCTTACCGATATTAATCACGTAAGAAAATATTAATATTACGTATCCTGATTACCTATGTTTTCCACATGTTGACTGATTATAAAGTTTTATGTACCACTCAATTCACAATTTTAAGATCCTTGTATCTTCTTTATAGCACGAAATATATCGAGGTTTCATGAATAAACATTTCTGGGTCTTATTTTTAATTTTTTAAGTTCAATTTCGTTTTATACCTATAGAGGTAAATTTAACATAAGACTAATGGAAAATCAATTCCATGAAAAACAAAATCCACGTATAAGAGAGGATTTCGTTATTGGAGGTACCTACGTAAAAGAGGCGTACTGTATTAAAAAGTGTGTGAGAAAATTAGTCTTTATAAACTGAAGGCTAATTAACTATATGGTCTCTCTGATTGGAGATCAAGATTATTGTCGTCTTCTTCTTTAACGAAGTCAGAGTGTCTTCGCCTTTCGTCTCATATGGCTGTACACAGCCTTCGAGATCATGATCAAGATCAAGAAAGTAGAAGTCCACGAAAATTAGAAGATTTCCTTACCAGTCAGCATAGAGATTGTGGTGGTTTATGTATAGGACCGCTGTTTTCAAATTGTTCATTTCACGTCCGTTGTGTGCGTTTAATCTCATTTTTTATTAAAATATTAAATAAGACCAATTTGTTCAATATAAAATTTGATTTTGAGCATCATTTGACGAGTAGTAGGTGTGTGGAAGCACCTTGAATGTCTAACTGAGTAAATCTGTAATAAATATTATATAGATGGGAATTATAGATGACATATATTTTTAATCGTGATTATATCTGTAAAAACAAGAGGTTTTAAACGTTATAGCAAATTCGTTTTTTGTTTAAAAAGCAATTTCGTTTTTGTTTAAAAAAGAAAATCACTTTCGCGGAACAAACTAAGGCGTTTTCATAAAATCAGATCTGTTTATTTTAATTAGAACCGATTCCTGGGTTAGTTTTACGAAAATTACCGTTTCCGCATGGTACGATTTCTATTAAATAAACGGCCAGACACGATAGTCGAGATCTTTTGCCCGTATTCTTGATATTTAATTTGGTCTTCTTTTTTCCGAATAGTATCAAGCGTGTGCCATCAGAGTATTTAGCAAGGTGTCGCTGCGGTTCCATGCATCGGCTCCGTTTAGCAAAAGAAATGACTCGGAAACTGAGTTTACGAACAGCTGTTTCTAAAATTAGACGAGAAACGTAAACTGTTTTGGATATATGTTTTAATGTTTTAATATGGCTAAATACCCTTTTTATGATTAAGTTAAATGCAGTAAAATTATATTTCTAGGCTTATGTCATGAAGCATTTGTAAAAAAATCTAATTATTATAACTCTTAAAAATTATTTTAAAAAAATTAAAATTTTGTTAAAATTTCGACTTCCTTATGGAAACGATATTGGCACTAATTTAAAAGAGTCCGCAAACAGAGATCTGACTGCTATCATTATGAATGAACCAGGGATCCCGGGTATGGCCGAAAAGTCATGGAGCTCCAAAACATTAATCGGTAATTGGTTTGAGCAAAAATGTTTGAGAGAAGTAAGGAAAATGTATTTATTTTCATTTTAATATTGTATTTATATCTGACTTTTTTAAATAAATGTTTGAATATATCATAAGTCTATACTTACAATCTAGGCTATACTTATAAAATTACAAATATAATGCAAAAATTATTTTAATTCTAATTAGAAACTCTAAAAATGTAGCCCTTTGAAATTCATCAAAGCTTACAAAATTATGAAATACTAAACATTCAATATCCAAATATGTTCCACAACATTTTATAATGTACACAAGATCTTAATATAGTAACAAAATAACTGATCAGAGAATATATGGAATGCATAAAAAGTCAATAATCCATAATGTATATCAAAGAAAATTTTCACAACTTGCTGATGTTGTGGCCCAATTGAGAACCACAAGAAGTTCACAACCCTCCCAGCAACGGACGTCCGCGGACATGGAATGGATGTCCGTTAGATGTCTATTTCATGTCCGGACGTCTGATAAAATGACGGTCGTTATTCGTACTGCAAAGGATGTCCGCTGAATGTCCATTTAAAGTCTATATATATTTTGACTTCAAATGGACGTCCATTTCACGTCCATTGTATGTGCCGTTTGGCGACCGTCTTGTACCGTCCACATCCGCGGACGCGTCCATAGAGGTACAGTAAATGGACGTCCATTTGACATCCGTGTGCTGGGAGGGAACTGGTCGGCCCAGTTCCAAACCTTTTAGTGGTTTGCAACTGGTTGGATTGTTCCAAACTGCTTGATGAGTTGAGAAACACAAATAATATTTGTTAAATAATGAATTGTTTACATCTTAGAAATTTAATTTAATTGGTTCATTAATAAATAAATTATATATATTTTTTCTAACAAATTTAAAATATTTTTATAAAAAAGTTCTTAACTGGTTGGCCTAGTTAGGAACCATTTAATATTTATGAAAATACATTCATACAAATTCTAAAAAGTTCTCAATTTGTTGACCAGTTTGAAACAATCCGACCAGTTGTGAACCACTAAAACATTCAGAACTAGGCCAACAAGTTCCAAACATCTCCATGGTTCTCAATTGGGCCACAACACTGACAATGTCTTTAGCAAAGCCAAAGTGTAAATAAATATTCATGTTCCATTTATTCCATTTTGACATTTATTAATTTATTTACACATATTTATAAATGGTATGCACAATTTTGATAATACATATTTTAGGATTTGATAAAGGACTTTCTAGAAAAAAAAGAGCGAGGAGAGCTCATGATTCAGCGATTGGGAAAATTAAAAGCCAAGATGGAAGCACATGTAAATAAATAAATACATTTTCAATCAAAGTTCAATTATATATATATATGTATGTGTGATAAAGTGTAAGTTGTAAGAACACATAGAGTAAGTAGGGGTTTTTTTAGTTTTACTCAATGGGTAAGAATAACTATCATGATATCATGGTAAATAATAATAATAAAGTAAAAAAGTAAGCCTTTAGTAGCAAATATAGTTTCTTCACTTATAATAAACTCATGGCAAAATAATTTTTTTAGGGTAGTGATAGTTCTGCATTTCACTTTTGCCATGAATATTGTTTATTAATAAATGTAAAACTAATCAGCACTTTTTTGGTTTTTATTGTTATATATAGGTACATAACATAAAAATACCTAAAAATAAAGACTTGATCAATAATAAGTAGGATAATGATGTATATTTCTTGTCAATTAGTTTCCTGTCTTAAGGACAAAAAATACAATTATGATACAAATAGTATAATTATAATGTCATAAAAATCAGGATATACACATGTTATACATATGAACATATATTTATACAATATACAGTCAAATTATATGTAGAATTTAATTTAAAGAATTAGATGTAATTGTTGAGCATGAAGTTTAGGATTTAATAGTTTGGTTAAATATGATTCTGAAAATAATAATTGATTAATTATGACAAATACAAAACAGAAATTACCCTGAAATTTAACTGTTTTAACCTGAATTTAAAACAATTTAAAAAATGTTTGTTACATTCTACAATAGCATATTGAGGATGTAAGATGAATAAATGAATGTTGTCCATGTAGGGTTATGATTACAGGGGTTTAAACTGGACAAATACAAAATAAAGGAATAACATTAAAGTTACCTGAATTACAATTTAAAAATTGTTGGCTACATTCTAAGATAGCCAGGCCCTTTTGATGATGTAATGAATGTTGCTTATGGATGGTGTATTACAACATTCATTACATCCTCAATATGCTATCTTAGAATGTAAAAAACTTTTTTTAAAGTAAGAATAACTATCATAACTATCAAATTCAGGTAAATTCCATATTATTCCTTTATTTTTTTGTCATAATTCAATCGCTTTTCAATCACAGTCAAATATTATTCGCAGAATCATATTTTATCAAACTATTAAAATCCAAACTTAATACTTATTAACAATTACATCAATGCCAATTCTTTGAAACTAATTTCTGTAAAGTATAATTTAGTTGTATAAATCTATTACTACCTATATGTTGTATAACATGTATATACCCTGATTTGTATGACTTTTTAAATGGCGCTATTATATTTTTCGTCCTGAAGGTAGGAAACTTAGTGTTGGCGAGAAAATATACATCATTATATATTATGCATTATGTAGGTATACTTACCTGCAAGATATAGTTACATAAAATTTGATACGTGACTTCAATAGTGGACCTTAGTCTATGGTGGAGACTGCAGACTAACATATTTTTGTCTTCATTTTGTTTCAGTTTAAGAGAAAATCTCCGTCTGTCTCATTGACTTAAATGTAAAAAATATCTTTTTAATGATTTGTGAAAATGATATACAATATCTCCACTTATCTATAGATTGCTGGTTTTACAGTATTTTAACTTATACCTACTTAAACTGGAAATGTTTTTGATTTCTTGCAAATGTGAGTTCGAGTAACGAAATAATTCGGAGCTCTAATCAGTGGCTAATTCAGATTTCCTATGCTTTTAATCCATATTATCATATTACTAAATTACAAACAAACTTTCTTAAAGTAATCGCTTTTTATATAGGCAAATCTAACCCCACCAGGAGATTGTATACTTCGAAGTGGACATACAATTCAAATAATGAATCCAGGTGCTGATCCAAATATGGTTCGTCTGAAGAGAACGGAACCTCGTAATCCCACAATGCTCAGTATCATCGCCACAGACACACAGATATTCAGTCTGTCTGAATTGCCTCCTAATAGTAATGCATCCGGTTCATTTTCACTTCAACCCATGGCTAGAAACGTTTTTAAAGTGAAGAGGTTGGCAGATGATTTAGTTTTAACAAATTTTGATGTCAACCACTTTCATTTTTCTTATTTAAAAGTTTATGAAGTAAACATACCATGCAATAACATCTGTCTCTGTCTCTGTCTCTCTCTCTGTGTGTCTGTCTCTTTCTGTCTGTTTCTCTCTCTGTCTCTGTCTCTGTCTTTCTCTCTGTCTTAGTCTGTCTCCTGTCTCTGTCTGTCTGTCTCTATTTCTCTATTTCTTTCTCAAAATCCAAAGCTATCTGTTGTAACTATTAAAATAGAAGTATCTGTAAAATCACTACTAGCTAATATGAATAGTAGTCAGACAAGATTTTATTCATACTACATAATGTACGTATATATTCAATGCCAGTTGTGACGGCTCAAGGGAGGGAACGCCTTTATTATATGGTCACCCATTTGAGCTCCTCACTCATGAAACTCTCGGGCCTCCACTCTATCTGACCAGTGATAGGACAGCTTTCAATAGATCCGCGAAATTATCACGACATCAGGAGGTATTTTTTCATGACGACTCATGTCAATTAACTAAATGGGTGGTGGACTATTTTCATCCTCAATTACGCTTGGAATTTCATGGATCATCAATTCCTGTAAGATTTATCATGATATGTATTTAAGATTTATCATAGATTTATCGTAGATTTAAATATCGTATTATAGTAACATCTTACTCCTGTATGGTCGGTTTTATTATTTATATCTTAAACAATAGCATGCCAGAATGCATTTCCTTTGAAAGCAGAGTTGGGATATTATTATCATCATTATCATTATCATAGTTCATCGCTCCACCGCAGGACGAAGGCCTCAGCATGCTTGCGCCAACTCTTTCTGCATTGAACTTTTCTTCTCTAAGTGACTGATGAATTCCAGAAGGAATGAATGTCAATCACCCATGTTGTCGGACGGTCTACCTCTTGATCTATTTCCATTTCGCGGGGCCGCCTAATTTGTTACCCTATGTGGTCCATCGGTTGTCCCATAGAGTAATGACTGTTACACAAAGGTTCCACTCTCAAAATATTGAAATGTGTATCGATGGTTTGTTATACCAGACTGACAAATTCCTATCTCCGCCATTATGAAACTAACAATTTCAATTTATCGCCTCTTCTAAACGCTTTCTCTGATTTTATTAATTCTCTCATCGGAAGAACGTATACATTAAACGCTTTCTAAAGATAGAAGAATTATTAAAATCAGAGAAGCCGTTTAGGAGAGGTGATAATTGGTAGTTTTATAATGGCGGATATAGGAATTTGTCATCCGTGGCCTAAACAAATCATCAATACATATTTCAATATTTTGAGAGTGAAACCTCTGTGTTAACAGTCACTGTCTTCTGAGCTGTTCTTAAGCGATGCCTTCTTCTGTGTCAAGGTCCACGTTTCGGAGGCATATGTCATTCCGTAGTAGAATACATTATGGTTGAAAACTTTCCTCTTTAGTCTGATAGGTAGTTTTCTTCGTAGGATGTTGCTCATCAAGAGCTGCTAAACCTATTTGTATTCTCCTTTGTATTAAGGATGTTGATGATGTACACTTTGTATAGATATCTTTGAGTAGATGTACATACTGATGCTTGCAATCCCTTGAGTTGTTAGTGAATTGAGGATAGCGTTACTTTCAACCGAGTCGAATGCTTTTTCAAAATCTACGAAGATTAGGCACAGTGGGAGGAATTGTAATTTCTAAATTTTTTATTTTATTTTTATTATTTTTTATATACTAACATAGTTCTAGGGGACCCATCAAACTGTGCTGAGCTCCTGAGCTCCCGATCACCGAAAGGTGCCTAGGGATCTTTTTTGTAACTTTTTATCTTTCCCTAATTTTTTTCTGTATTTCATTTTTACTTGATTGAATACGTGGATGTGGTTTATTGTGTTGAAGTTCTTACGAAAACCCGCCTGGTCTCTGGTTTGGATTTCATCAAGCTTCTTTTTGAGTCTTTTCGGCAGTCTTTTTGTAAAAATCATTTTGTGGATAAACATGTGGTAGGAGAGGTTGGTAGATTTTTAGTTCTTTCTTGTCTCCATTTGGTGATATCATTTTGTCTAAATAACAAATGAGAATCAATGTTTATACATTGGAAGTTTTCTTAAATTTGCAGAGGAATTCTTTGTGAGATGTAAAATAATTTTATTATTAAAAATCTAAGGATCAAATCTAGGTTCAATCATGTTTAGTTAACATTGTGGGCTAATTATAATTTCTTTTAGATGAGAGAAAAAGTTTTAATCAGGCATATGAACACAAACCGTGCACTGACTCTTGAAACTAATTGCATGCAAAGGTATTTCAAATAAAAATATGTAGAATAGAAATTATAAAATGATTCACAAATAAATAGAATGTGTCTCCGAGTTTCAGCTACATATTTTAGATAACAGAATGATATTTATAAGGATTCTAATATAGTTTTAAATCATTTGAATAGACTACAAGAAATTGAGTATCAGTTTTAGAGGAATACTCAATTTGCATGCTTCAATGCTTCAATGCTCACCACGGCGACCCTCCTACTCAACACTGTATATAATTAGAACAGTCACAGTGTTGGTTATGTACATATGTACATTTTGACTATACGTCTTAAGGTGGGTTTACACTATGCGATTTTTTGTCGTCCAATTATCGAACGATTTTTGTCGAAAGGAAAAATCGAAAGGGAATTGGAC
>JAYJLU010018223.1:0-10367 GCA_036873645.1 Minona dolichovesicula | reverse complement strand
GCAATGAATATTCATCAAATAATCTACATTTGCTATGAATATTCATCAAATAATCTACATTTGCTATGAATATTCATAAAGGAATCTACATTTGCTATGAATACTCATCAAATAATTTACATTTGCTATGAATATTCATCAAATAATTTACATTTAAGTATGAATATTCATCAAAGAATCTATATTTTGCTTTGAATAACTTTTCTATGAATATTCATTAACGAATATATATATTTTCTATGCAATTATGACATGATGATAAATACATTCAGATTTTTATCAGGACAGCTCTACCTTTTCTATCCCTGAAGAAGCTATTATACACAACAAAATTATTCATCTGCGGAATCGTATCTTTCAAATTATAGTGCTTCTTCAAAAATCCTGAGAATTTTGGTGAAGGTCTGTCAATGGCAAGATGGTGCGCTTGAATATTCTCATTCTAAAATAGGTAGATAAGATGAATATACGAAACATTATACTTTTCTATACTCAATATTCAAGAATACACTGAAATCAATGGGAAAACAAAATACAAAAATTGCAAAGGATATTCCTAATTAGAATTTACGCTTGAAGTAATATCCATGTAACCATAGAGTAACCACTCCTGTTAATAGATATTTGGATATCGATTTATTCCTACCAAGTGACAGAAATTCCTATCTCCACCATTATAAATTGGTGACGTTCAAATTTGCCATAGCGACGATTTTAATAATTCTTTTAACTAAATTAAAGTATAAAAGGCGCGCTTTTTAATGATATAAAATTTTAATACAATTAATTTATGTGAAAAAATATTTTTCTTGATAGAACAATAGCTTGTAAATTTGCTAATAGGATTTTCTGTCACTTGGTCAGGTAGGGAAATATCGATATACATACAGATATCTACTAGCAGGATTTCTCTCGTCGTGAGTGTTAATCTTATAAATCAAAATAAGAATACATTTAGGTATTAATTATTCATTTTCAGAGATCTATTGTGTAAGAATAAATCATTATTGAATGGTATGTCTACTCCCATAAAGGAATTCACCCATGTTGAAAAGTCATATTATGTACAAGAGAGAGAGAGAGAGAGAGAGAGAGAGAGAGAGAGGAGAGAGAGAGAGGGAGAGAGAGAGAGAGAGAGAAAACAAACACTTATTGTAAAGTGGGAGAGAGAATTATCGGCTCTCTATAATCAATCTGTGCCAACACAATCCTTTCTACATATATTGATTGATTGTGAGATAGATAAATATGATCTCAGGGGTACACAACCAACCAACAATTGATTAAGACAGACTGCAACAGACAGACATTCAGTTGTATAAAATAATTGAGCATTCAGCTGTCTCACTTACAATAACAGAGTATGTATTAGCTGAAATAATGGATTAGGAATAAGATCATCTTTAAAGATTTTGACAAGCAAAGCTATGAAATCTATATATCCATGAAATACACTGAAATAGTCATTTAAATTCACTGCGTGATAAATAGCTTCTGATTGGCTAGCTATACATACGTGTGTAGCTATCCAATGAGATTCAATTCGGTTTGGGAAATACGTTTCACTTGTTGTTTATATGAGCTATAGGTATATAGGTATAGAAATATGTTAAGCCAGTTCAAAAAGCTTGGCCATCATCATAAGCTGCAATCTAGGATGGGAAGAACAACACATTAGCACAGCAACTAAGAAGGAAGCAACATGCATCTACTTCTTAATAATGCTAAAACAATCGAACGCTTCTCACGAAGAAACAATACATAGGCTTCTATGAGGCAACTGCGTGCCATTGACATACCTAAAAATCAGTCAGACATATTAGAAGCTATCCAACGACGAACATACAAAATCATCTATATATTCATGAAATGTTTTTTCTTCCTGATGTTAATAAACTCACTTTTAACATGAAATCGAAGAGGAGTTTACCACAACCTTTCCTTTGTCGGGACTCATGCACATAAAAATCGAGAACACATAGTGGCTCCATTTCGTGCTGATGGCCTTGCAAATCATAGATAAACAGCTTTTTACTCCCAACTTTTAAAATGCCAACTAAAGCTCCTTTGCGACTAAAATGAAATTTAGAAAGAAATAAGAATAAAAAATCATTAAATTATTAGAACCGAAGGAAAATTTTAACTCCATGCGTTTGTTATAATCAATAATTAAATTATATAATTATAAGTTAAATAACACATAATGATCATAAAAATATGAATGCAACTAGATAGTTCGTTATTAAATGAAGAATAAGAACCATGTACAGTCACATACTCATTTGCTTCTGGATCTTTTAAAACATAGAGTCGATGATCAGAAAACTGCAATCGCTTGCCACTAGTTATCACACTAGGAAGATCTTGAGCCTGAAAATATAAGTGACAATATAACAAATTTTGGATGAATTTCATTTCTATTAGCAAACAATAATTGGCTCACTCGACTAGATGCTTCCCCCATTTTGTCAATAGCAAGTGAAACATTTCGTCGATAGGGTTCCAAACTAAAATAATGCAAAATAAAATTATTGAAAAATGATTTAAGTCCACAAATATACCTTCTTAAAAAGACCTTTTCATGTAAATTTGACAAACATTTTATATAATCAGTAAATGTTTCAAACTTTATAGTAATGCTGCAATATTTTAATTATTTATCATCTAATCAACAATGTTCCTATTTCTTTCTTTAATGATGTAATCACTTTTACACTTAATATACAAGTGTAATAAATATGTTGTGAACCTGTGTTATAGGTTCTGTTCTCACACATCAATTTAATTGATTGATTCTATCATTTTGTCTAAACCATGCAGTAAGCTTAATAATTCTTTAAGAAATACTACCTTTTAAATAGTTTATGTTGCTTTAAAAAATATATTCATGAATGAGCTTGAATATTTAAGCTGTGACTACAAGACATTGTGTATGTTGGTAGTAATAGTATGATGGGAAATTTTAATGAAGTAACTTTAAACAATAATTTCTTCTATTATTCTGCTGGTTGTTACAAAATATAGACATGAATACATCATCTTGATACCTTAGATCATATAATTTTTCAAAATCTTGAAATTTATTTTTTTAAGTTCTATAAGTTACCTTGACATCCTTTTTCTTATGTTTATACTTGCTTACATTCAAATTATTATTGAATAATATGGAATATATATTAATGTTTAATTAATGAAAATGTGAAACAAAGAAAAATAAGTGTTTTGTAGCTAAATTATAATTTCAGTATTATATGTTCAATTAATATTACTATTATGAATTGCGGATACAAAATCAATGCAGCAATAAACATAAGTTTTTATATTTTAAATAGTGTTCTTATAAAATGTAATGATGTATGATATGATAATTTGACTTTAATTTATTTTTTTAATGAGTAAATTGAATTTATTAGTTATTTATTTGTAGGATTTCTTAAAATAGGACTAGTTGAATAGCCAGTAATGTTGAAGATGTAACAAGTAATATTACTTGAATTTTACCTGCCTTTCAAAATAGCATTTTTCTAGGTTACTAATAGTAATTTTAATTATATTGAATTGCAATTTATTTTTCACTAATATTGATAATATATAGTTTTATTTTATCATTATTATATTATTGATATCAATTATTGTAAAATAAATCACAATTCAATATAACTAAAGCATGAAAAATACTGTGAGTAATCTAGCAATAATGAAGCTCCATTACTTTCTGTAGGTAACAGTGGCGGATCTAGCTTTTTAATAAGTGTGTGCGCAAATATTTTAGAAAGGTGTCAAATCAAATATAGGGCACACTTAAGAATTTTAAAAAGTTATTTTACATTGTTTACTAGGGGCACAAATTTTTCACAAATTGAAAAAGGAGGGTGCATGAATCACATGCCCCCTGGATTTGCCACTTGGTAACCTAGCATTTGTATTACAATATTACCTACAAACAACAGTCAGTATAACCTAGACACTTCATTTAAAATAAACAAAACATAAAAGATATCATAAAGATATAATTTTATTAAACAAATAAGTATGCAATACACATTTTTTACAATGTTTTACAATTCATAAATAAATGAAAAGATGAATGATTTTATTTATTTATTGTGATAATATAAATAATTTATTTAGCACTACGAAATAAGAAATATTAAGTCACTTTAAGCTTTTATCTCTGGGAGCATTCGAAAAGACATTCAATGTGTTATCCACTTTCGTAATCAAATCTAAGAAGAGAATATTTATATTAAAGTCAAACTCCATGGCTGTTAAAGTATTACAACGTTGGTTTTTGTTGTTGCTAAGTCGATAGAACCTTAAATTAGCCGGTGTTTACAATTATTTATTAATACTTTAAAATAAAGATAATAATAAATATACCGGTAAGCATAATAATGTATAATGGTTTTCAAATTTGATTAAAAAATATTTTAGGCGTTTTCGGGAGAATGTCAATGGAATGAACTACGAACTGTGTTTTCCGCTGGGATTTCCCACTGGTGTTAAACGAAATCCATTTGAAAACTCAGGCCGCGTCGGTCCACAATATGAGTTTTTTCCTATAATTCTTTTTCATAAACCTTTCGACGAATTTTTTCCGATGGAACGTGCGTGAGTTTTCTTTAGTATCACGAAACCTTTTCTTGAGTTATTGTAAAAAAGTATCATGAAAAAACTCAGTGTGCACGCAGCCTCATATTACGATTGAATGCTTTCCAGCACTAATCAAAAAAAATAGATTGAGAAAAATATACAATTAACGTTTTCGTAAACTAAGAATCAGTTTTCGTTTCTCGTATAACCTTAGAAACAGTCGTTCGTAAACTCTGCTTTCGAGCTGTTTCTTTTGCTAACCGGACTCTTTTCCTGGAACCAGCGACTATCGTGTCTGACAAATTGTAGCGTGCGGAAACGGTTATTATTATATTTCATAAACTAATCCAGGAATCGGTTCTAATTAAAAGAAACCATTCTGAGTTTACGAAAACGAATATTATTAACATAAATATCATTATTAGGTATTGACACAAAGATAAGAAATTGACCTTATTTCAAGATGTATTCCAATTAAAGACAAAAGATAGGTTCCTAATGTTAAAATACAGATCGTTTAGGAAATGTTTTAATGTACACTAGTGCACATCAGTGACTATGTATATCAAATATTTCGGTCTTTATTTCTATCAGATTAATTACCTACTAGACATCCAAGGAAAGATTAGCGAAATAGTTCAAACTTATCTGTGCAGAATAGATCCACATGAAGTCAAGAAGCCACGACTCCTTGAACTCCATTATACTCATCAGCATCTCCAGTGACGATACATAATATACTAAAATCCGTCATCAACTTCAAACTACATATTCCCTGTTTTTGAATGCCATTATTTATAATACTGGAAATTATAATTTCTACATATAGGAAAAACCAATTGAATTTTTTATTGAATTGAGATCAAACTATATTTGTAATAAAACGATCAATTGTCTAAATATTTAAATTAAATCAAAATAAACGAAATACGTCTTAGCTCTAATAATCTTTACAACAAGATTAACAGTGTGAATTCAGTTTTGATTGACAGCTTGGGCGTTAGCTGACTGACCAGAGCTTATGGGAACACATCTTCTCATTTTTACTTTAGGATTCAACCCAAGTTTTAAAGTCTTCATTGCCATCGCACGATTGAAATGTCGATGAGTTTTACCAGACTAAATTGGAAAAACAAATGAGGAAACAATATAGCAATGTGGAGTAGAAATCGAAGGACAGAATGTTGAAAACTGAAGCCGCGTTAGCGTCTGAAGTTTTTAATATTCTGGCCGAGATTAAGTAGGTTGAAGAGAATTTTTAACAAGTAGTGTTGTTACCTCGGAATAACTCTCAGCTGTATTATCAATGGTAGTCAGTAAGCCACAGAGCACCACCATAACGAGGAAACAGATAATAAATAATGTATAATATGTCACAGAAGGGTTCTGATCCAGATCTAATTCTCTGAGTTCTGCTTTTGTTGGACTGAATCCAGGATTAAGATCGAGAGCATGTCGAAAATGGAACGCAGCCTCCTGAAAGAGAGTGTAGTGATATGCTTGTTGACATAATAATTAATCAAAGAAGGAATTCGATTCGATAGTAATCAATAGGAGAGATTTGAATAACCACACCTTTTCCAAGAGTAATTCAGAAAACCTCAATAATAATTCAGAATTTTCTTATCGATGTTTCTGGACTATTCTATGGATTTATAGGTATTCAATTTCAGAGTTCCTATCCAGGATATTCCCCATATGTATACAATGCATATTTTCGAAGCTAAAGTTAGAATGCTAGTCAACAAATACTTATATTCTTTACAACTGCCCCCCCCCCCTCTAAGGGCTAATAACAAGAGGTATTATGTGGCTTATAAATAGTATTTTAAATTTAGCAAAATACTAAATATTATATAGATTTCTATTCAGAATCTAAGGTGAATCCTGAGGTTGTATGTCAAAAAATAAACTTTTGTATCAATAGGCCTATACATATAATAATAACGAACAGTTGTTAGCCCCAATTAATGAATAAGAAATATGCAAAAAATTGTTGTGCCTAGCAAAATCCCTACCTAATAACAACAGCTCAGTGATCAGTAGTATACATAAAATTAAATCATGAAAGACTTATTAGACTCTGTAAAATACTGTAGCAATACAGTTTTTACAGCCACTAATTTTTTTAGTCACCCTGAATTTGGAAAATATACGAATATTTCCATAGAATTGGAGGGTCACTTTACGGCGTATTCATTTAGGCTATTGAATTCCCCAAAACATGAGCATCCATGCCCCAAAAGAGGCACGTCTTTGGTGGATAAGAATTTCTGAATTACAATTGGGTTTTTCTGAAATCAAAACATCATTTCTGAAATTACTCTTGGAAAAGGTGTAGATAGATGATTATTAAGAGATATGTAAATTCAAATAAAATTGAAACCTCTGTAAATAAAACTAACAGAACATCTAAATAAACATCGCATATGTACATATTTCATCCCTTTTATGCAAACTTTGGTTCATTCATGAATTTTCGGGCAGTTAGTGCACACATTTGACTTTTCATTTGGTTGGCAGAGAGGGGGATATCTCTATATCCGACTGATGATACATAACAAGGTTGAAACAGTCTGTATCGGATTGGGATCCTTCTATGTATGCTGCTTGTTGAATTAAGTATGTAGTGTATAACGAAAGTTGCCGAAATATTTATTATTGCATTAAAATGAATATTTTGCTTGTGTCAAAAATAGATTTATAATCTAATATGAGCTCAATACTGTAACTTAATTGCGTGTTCGTAGCAAATATTTGACAAAGGCCGATTCATTGAAGCTTTTATGCAAATTAAAAAGTAACAAAATACTATTCAACAGATACATGAGAGAATTAACATTTTTTACCTTAAATAAATTAGGACAACCATCGTTCTGGAATAAAATATGTAAAAAGAAAACTGTCTTACTTACATAATATACAGCGCAGGTTTTCACTACAATACCGTAAGGATTTTAATACTTGATTTTATTATAGGTATTGCAAAATTTATGCCACAAAATGCACACATGTAAGTATGATTTACCTGCAGGTGACCATAAGCTTTCAAAATCTGTCCTAATGTGAAGTGTTGTAACCAAGAATTTCTCTCAGGTGGTTGAGTTTCGAGAGACCGGCGTGTAAGATATATGGCATCCTCGAGGTAGTTATGATTGAAGAGCACTCTGGCCAGATTCAAAAGGACATCTGGATGATTCGGGGATAGGTGAAGAGCACGTCTAAAGCACTCTATCGCTTCTCGAGTATTACCGAATATACGAAGAAAATTACCAATTTGATTATAAACTTGAGGCGCTTTAGGTCGCTAAAATACACATTAACATTAGTGAGTAAGCATACAGACAGAGGAACCACTCTTTAGCTAGTAGATATTTGTATATTTCGATTTTGAGGGACTCAGTGACAGAAAATCTCCACCATTATAAATTGGCAAAGTTCAAATTATCATAGCAAAGAAACTCAATGGCGGATTTTAATAACTATCAAATTAAAGTATAAAAGAAGCGCTTTTTAACGATATAAATTACATTATAAGTAATTCTTGATAAGTAAGATAGATTAAACACAATGATATGAAAACTATTAGGAAATGAACAAGTTAGGGTTCTATCAAGGTAGATATTTTCCCGCATAAATCAATTGTTATGAAATTTGCATCATTAAAAAGCGTTTCTTTTATACTTTAATTTAGTAAAAGAATTATTAAAATCTGCTATTGAATTTCGTCGCTATAACAATTTGAACTTTTTGTCAATTTATAATGGCTGACTCTATACTGTTGTATGATCACTATTGGTATACTGGGAATATTGTATACCGAGGGCTTGCCCGATGTTTACAATTTAGACACTTTACGGCGTATTCATGTTTAGAAACTTCCATAAAAATTTGGCCAATACTGTTAAAATTGTAATATGAGATCGATAATACAGAAGAGATAGAGATCGAGTTATACAATATGCATATATTAAGATGATTATATGTTTTCTATTATCCGAATAAATAGTCTAAACTTGTTGTTTTATGTCCCGCTCGCTGATGCATGCAAATTTTAGAAATATCGGTGTTTCATTCTTTTTAATGGGTCTGTCGTTTTGTTGAGGTTTCTTTGCCATTTAGCTTCCCTGCTCCAGTTGGTAAACATGATATATTCAGTTTTGTTCGCATTCAGCTGCATTCTCCATTTTTTCGCTCAGTCGGTAACTAATTCTATTGATGGTTTTTTGCATTTTCTCTTCACATATCTTTGCCGTGTCTTCCTTGACCCAAATTGCCAAATCATCTGCAAAGAGGCTGTAGTGAACGTCTTCTTCATCAAAATCTTTAATGATGTCGTTGATATAAAGGTAAAAAGTTTGGGTGATAGTACTCCTCCTTGGGGAACTCCATTCTTGAAGGTCTTTTTTTGTTTTTGGCATACGAGGCTCTTCCGCTGAGGTATATGCGGATCCATCTGATCATACACATGGGCAGGTCAGCTTCTATCATTTTCCATACTTTGTCGAATGCCTTGCTGAATTCAAAGCATACCATGAGTGTTCTTTTGCTTTTCGCATTTCTTTCTTTCTTGTTGAATCCATCCACTACTGTTTGTTGAATTCTAATTATTTGGTCTTCTGTGCACCTCCAACTTCTAAAACCAGCTTGTTCAGGCTTGATGATGTTATTCCTTTCAATGATCTAATTCATTCTATTAAGGATGAGTCTTTCGGCTAGCTTATACACACAGCTGGTTAGACTAATTGGTCTGTAGGAGGTGGATCAGCGACTTCTTTGCCTGCTTTGAGGATCGGTATGATTTCTGCTGCCTTACAGTCATTAGGGAGAGTGCTTTTCGTCCAGGTGTCATTGATGATTTCGAGAAGGAGTGTCTTTCCTTCTGCGGGGAGGTTGGTGATCATTTCATTACTAATTCCGTCAGTCCCTATGGCTTTCCCCATTTTTAGTTCTAAATAGTCTTAAATGCCCATGGAAATCAATAATCTATGCAGAGTAAAGACATCAGCTGCTGCTTTAAAACAAACGAAACGAATTGACTTTAATATTAAATTAATCGAACTGTCATGTATATTATTTAATAATTAGACAACAATATTATAAAACAGAAAGTTGAAAATTATTAAATTCTTTCACCTTAACTTTGTTATCACGCAATCTGGATTCTAATGCATTAAGATTTAATTCTGTCGCTCCCTTCTTCTTAAATATATTTGCCACTTCCGGCTCTGGATAATGCGCTAAAATGAAACGATCTTCAATGCCAGCGAGGTGATCGTATTGAGTAGTCAAATTACTGTACGGTGCACACGTGAGATTGTACCGCAACTCTTGCCTAAAACGGTGCATTCAATAATTAGCTTGTAAACATTCAATAAACATCTTATTGAGACGTGACAGAACGAAAAAAAACATCATTTCGTTCGATAACACACATAAAGAATCTCACTAATTATACAACCAAGGGTTTCCAAAGGAATTATTTTCTTTCTCTCTCTCTCTCTATTCATTCAGCGCAAATGAACGGCAACAAGAATATGGAGTGTCAATGGTTTTATGTTTTCTAGTCGACACAATATGACAACTTGAAGTTGCTTGGTGCTTTTATAATCGTGTAGATAGGGAGTTGTGAGGGCAAGAAACAGGATAATTAAGTATTGCTAAACGTTTGTAAGTAGATCAATTAGAGTGTAAACCATAGAGTAATAAGAAAAGAGAAACGACTCTTTCTTGTAGATATTTGTATATCGATTATTTGATACCAAGTGTCAGAA
>JAYJLU010018112.1:0-10368 GCA_036873645.1 Minona dolichovesicula | reverse complement strand
AGATGTCCTGATAAATAGAGATTATCATATAGATATTGAGAGATGTCCTGATAAATAGAGATTATCATATAGATATTGAGAGATGTACTGATAAATAGAGATGATATGTCCCTCACCTTGAAGGAGTGAGATGCCCCAATAACATCTCGTTTTTGATTCTCCTCTTCAAACGGTAATGTAATGACTCTTTCAGTTGGTTGACAGTTCACAATTGACGATTTCTGGAGTGATAAAATGTTTCCCATCGGTATACATATATGTATATACATTATACAAATGTTTTTATAATTGATTCATAAATAGGTGTATTTACATCTACTGAAAACGCGAATAATCTAAAACATTCTATTGACTTTACGTTCTCATTTCAATCACAAACAGAATGTTGATTAAATTTTATATTTCTACTGGTCTAACTCCTTACATTCATTCGTGAATCTTTTAAAGTTGGATGATTGTCCGGAGCCAATTTATCACACAAATTAGGGAACGAGTATTGTCCATTTTGTGTGGGTTTGTTTGAACTTAATTCTTCATCAATGTTCAAGAGAGCATCTTGACCAATTTCATTCGAGGATAGTGAGAAGGGAGATTTAATCATTTTCAGGAGGTAGGATCCGTACTTGTCAAAAAATTCGTCCAATACCCCGATCGGCTCGTCACAATTATCTCTGAATTTTAATAGAATAGAGATCTGTTTGTTAGTAAAACAGGAACATGTTTGTTTGTTAATTAAATGATCTAATTAATATTAAGCCCGCGTACTTAAAAGTCGCCATTTGTTCAATCTGAGCTTTTAATTGATTTATTTGAGTGAAGCTCGCATTGCTCTCGGCCGATCTACTATTCATAGAGGGGTGTCGACTTAAATGCACACCCAGCGAATTTCGATCTGACTGGTCGCTGAATGTTTCACTGCGTGAGCATTCAATATTCGCCTGACGATAAAAAATGGCGTCCATCCACACGCGGCATTCTTCATTGGTGGAGCAGCGGATATACCAAATGGTCTGCGAGCTGGAATCAGTATTGCACACGACATCAAATCGTTGGTCATCATTACGGTGAGGCATCAAACGCATTTGTTTCAAAGGGAACTAGAAAGAAAGACATTTATAAATCTATTTAATTACATTATGCTATGTCTGGATCGAATATTGTGAACATTAATTGAATTATCTATATGTGGTGAGAATGCAAATTAAAATCTCTAATAGCGTAAATAATTATTTTAACCTTTTGAGTTATTTGAGTTAACCTAGTAGAATTATTAGAAATAAAAAGTTGTTTTAAGGGCGGGTGATCTTGCATATCAATAACGCTCTTGGCCAGCCTATGCAGGCTTTCTTACAGAAATCGTGTATGTTTTCATCTCTATTGAAGTTGCATAACTCGATAGCACCGCTTTTCAAATTTATCAAGTTTACCAATAAGTCCTTGTGTCATGTTTCAGCAGCAGGGATGACAGTAGGCTATAGGATTGACCTAATCATGTATTTATAAAATTGTTCGCATATTCTTGCTTTGCAGTTGGATCTCTTGAGTAGAATTAGGCGGTAAACTCTAGAGGCGGCTCTTTCCAGGCATTTGTCAACATGGAGATTCTATTTAAGATTTATATGTAGCCAAACTCCTAGAACTTTAACACATTCTGTTTCATCGATTTTCATACTATTGATCAGTAATTCAATTGGCTCAGTATTCTCTTGTTAGGAAAAAACATCATTTTTCTTTTTTTCTCGTTTATCAACATCGTATTCTTCTCACACCATTGGACTAAATGTTCAGTTTAGCTTTGGCAGGTTAATTGTAAAGACGAGATTTCAGACTACCAGGTAGGTTATAATCGTTAGATCGTTCGCATATTTGATATAAATAGTTTTCTTATTGTTGGGCTGGAGGCTAGATAATAAGATTGCAAACAGGATTGGTGAAATTATGATCCATTGTATGCATGATTATAACACGCAATGTTAAAATGTTAAGTTATTTAGTGCGAAAAAGTCACTAATTCAACGAATTACAGTGAGCATTAAGTAATAATACAGAGAGTATTCACTCTCCAAAATACAGAAAAGCATATCCGATGGCTTTGTGCCAGCAGCGAGCACAATTTCCTATCTTCGCCATTAAAAACCACCATATAAGAATAATTCTTTCACTGAAGGAAAATACAGAAAGAGGATTTTCTAAATATTTAAGAATTGTTAAAATCAAATAAGGAGTTTAGGAGTGACGTCAATTTGTAATTTGGTGGTTCTATAATGGCGGAGATAGGAAATTGTGCTCGCTGTGGGCACAAAGCCATCGGATATGCTTTTCTGTATTTTGGAGAGTGAATACTCTCTGTATTATTACTCTAAGTGAATAAATGGAATGGAATTTGAACTTCTAAACTTAAATAGTGGTTTTCCATATAAAGGTTCGTTGGTTTACTGTCTAATAATATGTACGTTGGGTTTTATAGTAATATGGACTATCAGATTTCAACTATATTACATTTGTATTTAAATTAGTTGGAAGATACATTTCACCTTTATAATGTGAGTTTGTAATATTTTATTTCATTTCATTTCTTTTGTGTAAACAAAATTCTATCAAAATCATCAAAATTCGTTTTTTCGCAGGTGAGTGTACTAGACAGTAGATGGTTGTCAAGTAATTATGTATATATTCAAGAGGATTACTCACATAAATCAGTTTTAAATTTTGTTTTTATAAAAGAGTACTAAATATCTAAAAATAAGTACAAACTCACAGACTGAATGGGATTTCCAGCGATTAAATCAAGCTCTGTTTTATAAAATGTAAATGAAATGCTAGTTAAAAAGAAACAGCGTGGCTGCCAACCCTGAATTAAATTGATCCATTTAGTTAGAGTTCCTCTCAGTGAGCTAGTAGATAATCTCTCATGGAATAAGGATGTCTGAAGAATGGATGGATGGACGTGAAGAACATCTGGTGACTGAATAATCGATGTCATTCTAAATGTTCAACACCTAAAATATAATTTTCTTCATTGATGAAATTATTCTCAAAAAATTACATAAATGAAATAAAATAAATAAATAATATATTATGTAATAAATGGACCACTGATAAGCTACAAACCATGATTTGCAGTTCACAATTGTTTGTGATTGTGAAAAGAATGACATTGACTACAGATATGTTTTAGAATTTATAATAAATGTCATGAATCTAAAGCTAAATGAAAAAATAAGAAATGTAATATTGAACTTAGCTTAACTTATTAGTCTGTTTTAGATTCATAATTTAAAACATTTATAATAGAAAAACATCAATTGATTAATTTGATAAATAATTAATATGGAGTAAAAATCATGATATCTGCTAGCTGTTAGATTACACACATGAAAAATGAAAAAAAATCTGATGATTAATATAAAATTATTTTATCAATTTACATTTGATAAAGGAAACAAATAATGAATGTGAAAATATGCATATTTAAAACATTTACAATATATGTTCACATGTTTGTTGCAATCATGGAAGCATGCAAAATATGTATTTTAGATTCATGATAAAATATTAAGAATTATTTTAGGTTATTTTTGAAACATTTTCCCATTTTTGTCATAAGAATTTAAAGGGATTAGCCAGAGAATATGAAAATATAACTGATTAATTATTTGTAATCAGTCAGTCTTATTTTATAATATGTATATAACATTACTAAACAAAAGTTTAATAAACAAATGAAGTATTTTTCCTCCATTTACAAACAAGTTGGTGAGAATTATAAATTTAACATTAAATTTCTAAAAGATAAAGAAAAATTGTTTAATTATAATATATTTTACTTTTATTATTATTTGTATTTTTTTATGAATTTGCTTTAAATCAGGCAATTAATATATTCATAATAGTAAAATATTCTAAGCTAAACTGAAAAAATATTTAGGTACATAATTCAATATTCAGGTATGAGAGTGGAGCTTCATCAAAATCTGGAAATTCTATACAATGGTCATGTATTTCTTGCAGTCATAATTTCTTATAAATTTATTTTAAAGGCAAAAATCCGGATATTTTAAGTCTGTTATTTAATAACTCATGGTATTCAGTCACTTATGTGACAAAATATAGTATCAGCTATAGAAAAATAGTTGTTTATGTATCTATCCTAAATACAATTATAATTTTACAGATTGCATAAATGTCATTCCTGTCTAGCTAGCCTTTCTAGCCATCCAGCCAACAAAATAAATTTTTATATATGAAAGCTCATGCTCTGAAGTTAGTTGGAAAATTTATTTTATTGATGAATGAGTATAATATCTCAAAATTTTTCTACTAATTTTTTCTTGCATAAAAAATGAAAAGTATATTAAAAACACAAAGAAGCTAATCACATAAGATGATCGCACTTTTGTCCAATTTCAAAAATATGAATTCTACTTTGAGCTATGACATAATAAGTGTCCGTATAGCTATATTTACTATAGAAACTCATTCATTTCCAGATTCAATTCAACAACTTTTGTCACTATAGACCTAGTTGTTGAGTTGAATTTGGAAATGAATGAGTTTATTTGACTATAACATTGTATTTACTCATGAATTTCATATTTTTAAATTAGTTCATAGAGGATAAACGTTTAAAGTTTAAATCAAAATTTTAAAACAGAAAAAGTATTTAAATTTGCAAAGATTATTTATCTTTTTTAATTTTTGAAATGAAGTTTATAGGGAAAGTCAATAATATAATTCTTTAAAATGATAAGATCTGTGCTTAAACATATATTTTTTAATTAACTCCTTAAAATATAGTTCAAACAGTAGTATATAAAATATATTATTTACAAAAATGCTCATTGAAAAAACGATAGCATTAAATTTACCTATTATTTACAATAGTAACGAATTTGAAAAGTGGCCTACTTTCTTCTCTAAAACAATATATATATAAAAGATAAAGTTTTTCAATTGTATATAATAATTAATTAGATAGAAACAAATTCAATTAACTCCACTTTCTGAAAACCCTATATACTTGTTAAAATTTGTATAAACTTGTATAAACTTGTATAAACTTGATACCAAACAGACACGTTCACAGTATCATCGAATACTAAAAAGAGTTGTTTTATATTCATATGTGATACAGTAGTTTTTCTATTTTGTTTAAGTAGTTACATTTTATAAAATTTCTAAATTCTCTGAGGAAGGCAGTAACGGAGAGAAAGTCGGAAGAAAAATAATCACTCACTCGTAAGTTATCTCAACAAATAATATTTATGTTGTGAGTTAACGTATTCAGCTAGTTTAATATGCGACTTTAAAAAAACAAAACAATTGTGCAGTCACTTCTGAGAATAGAAAATTTAAAATGAGCGTTACACCAGAAGTAATTTTAAGTTTATATACAGTGAAACTTGGCACTTTGCTTTCAAACATGTTGAATATTCAACATGCCAAATTAAAAGTAAATCAGTCAATATTTGCATTGGCTAGGAACTTCCAAAAAGAATGGCTTGGTTTATCTGGGTTTAGTATATATTACCCTGTATATTAGTTTATATTGCAAATAAAAGTGACAATTTATTTTACAGTAATTGTTACAATCTAAATTATTGTCTAAAATTTGTTACAAACAATGGTTGACAATCTAGGACAATTCTTCCAATGTTTTATCATAGCTAATTTTTAAATCATTAATAAAGGTTAATGTTACTCGCTGTTATTAATTTTATTGTTGATTATCATTTGACTGATCATATAGAACATCATCATCTTCATCTTCTGATTCATCTGAACTTGATGCTGTTTCAGGTTTGTACTTATACCTATTATCAACATGGTAGGTACTGGCAAGATAATAGCAAATTGTTCTGGTAAATTGTCATTTTATTTGCAGTGTAATTAATTGTCTGTATTACCTATTTGTAAGAGCAGTGAGAAGAAGACATTGCCAACATAACGTTCAATGAAGAATTGAATAAGTATATTGTGTAGAGTAGTATTGTGGTAAAGTGCTTTGTATGTTAACAATTAATCAAAATAGCAGAGTTTATATAGTCTGAATAATTATTACTGGATGTTGTGGTTAATACAAATTACCAATTAGAACAAAATTAAAAGAACAATTAGAATAAAATACAGAAAATACTAAATCAGTGGCGGTGGAGCCTATGGGGCCCACTGAAGTCACCCTCTGAAAAGAATAGGGGGTGCAACATGTAGACTTCCCCCATAATTCTTGGGGCATCTTGCACAAAAGTTTATGAGTGATGAATTCATGCAATTTTCAATAACTCATGACACTTGGTTAAAATTAAATAAAAAAGCGCGATGCTGCGGTATAAAACTTTTATTTAAAAATACAAATTTTCGTCTCTTTGGACTGAATCAGATATGTGTCCCGCAGCATAAAGCATGCAGATTTCAAATATGACAATAGAATATCTCTAATTTTCATTGTAAGGTTCAGAAATTTAGCTTAATTTATTGAGGATATTCAGAATTATCATTTTCAATTACTATTGTAAATGTAAATCAGTGGAGAGAAAAGAAAGTTCTAATAGCGGGAAATGACAATTTAGACAAAATACAAAATATCTTGAACGAGTGGCACAATTTCAATACCTCGGTGCAATGACGAACAAGAAAGCACATCATCCAATAGTGAGGTGAAACGACAAATTGCAATATTGCTAAATTAAATAAATTGTGGAATAGCGGTCAGATCAAGCTGAAAACAAAATTCAATCTTCTGAAGTCATTGATCATCACATCCATAACTCTATACGGTTGCGAAAGTTGGACATACAACAAGAACAAAGAATTCAAGCATTCGAGATGAATGAAGTGTTACCGCAGACTACTGAACATTAGTTGGAAAGACCGCAGAACGAATGAGTCGGTGTTAGCAGAGATAAAATATAAATTTAAGATGAGAGAAAGGAATTATTAGAAACAGCAAAAAGAAGAAAACTACAATGGTTTGGACACGTCAGCAGGAGACCAGGTCGTTGACACATACTATTATGCATGGTAGGATAAATGACAACAGAAGGAAGGGAAGACCAAGAAGGAGTGGAAACAATGATGTCAAGATCTGGACAAGGAAAAATGATGATTGAGTGCATTCGATCGGCACAGAAAAGAGAAGAATGGCGCACAATGGTGTCAGCATCAAAGCTGACCCAACGGGCCCAATGCCAATAGCTATGGGAATGACGTAACATGACATAGAGATTGTAGTTGAGATCATGTAGTCACAGATTAAATATAAGAGGCAAAATGGGCATTTGAAGTTTTCTTGCTTTTTACAAAGTTATTAAATAATATTTTCTAATAGGCTAATTTCCTGGATGTAACATTTGATCTGGGTACTCTCTCAACAGATCTTCTCCTTCCTATCAAGTGATCTGAAATTGTCTTGATCTACTGACGAATCATTTAAGATAAAATATATGTAATTTCGAGAAAGTGACAAAAGTAATTTAGTAATATTTTTAATAAAGTAAATTTCCTTTTCCTCATAGTAATAAATTCTATAAGTACTAATTTATTTTTTCTTCTGAATTGTAATTTACATTATATATTTTAGTATCTTTTATCAATGTTCCTCATGTGGAAGACCAGTGTTATATTGGTGCTGATAGCAGGTTTCTTATATTCATTCTATGTACCGCCTATGCATATCTCAGAACAGCCTTATCTATTGAGCTTAAAGCTGTCAGCCTTGAATGTAGCTCGAGGCATAGTAGGTTTTCCTTTATACTTTATTCATTTTGAGATAGTTTTTGAAATTTTTGTGAAATCCATAGACACTCTACCAGTGTGAATTGTGGTTAGTTCAACCCCATGATACTGCTTATAAGCTTTAAATAATCTCTATGTCTGATTCAGCATCCAGTTGAATCAGCACGCAGTATAAGAAAGCTTTCAGATTGTCAGATTCTTTTGCAGAGAGCGCTGACCGAATGGTTAGAACGCTTGGCCACCAATGCAGGGGGTCGATAGTTCGAATCCTGGTTAAGTGCTCTCGGGAATGAAATGTTGAATAGCACTATGGACAGAGATTATAATTATTTCTATTTCATAATATATTGTGTTTTCCATTATTCTTTATTCATGATAGTGTTTTGAATTTTTTAGACTATTTAGAATAATAATTTGAAATAATTTAGTAATGTCATAATTCTAAAACTATATATTTTGCTTGTAAGATATAATAAGTTAGTTAAAAATAAATTGAAATGCTTTTAACTGGCAAACTTTTATTAAAATATATTGTTAGAAATTTGTGATGAAATATTGTCGTTAAACTCTTCGTCCCCAAAATTCTTACATTCCTTTTTAGGGAGAAATTGGTTACTATCTGGGCATTGGCTCGAACTACCGTATAGTAGATGCTTTATCAGATTTCTGTTTCAAAGGATTGCATTCTGATGAGTATGTCACTGTAGGTCCCTGTAAATTATTCAAATATTAAAGTTTTTATTCGTATATATGTATGTATTTACACTGGATTTGTTTTCTAAAATGGTCAACTTTTTCCTCCACATCCATAACAAGAGAAATATGTCTATGGGAATTTTTTTATGAATTTTAGGTGCATAAAACAGTTTTAGATGGTGTGCCTGCTGATATCATATCTTCCAAAACTAAGGCAGCCTACTCTGGAGCAATCTTCTATTTACATGGTGGTGGATGGGTTCATTTTACCAGAGGTCTGTTGCATGTTGCATTCATTATTTACTATTTTTACTATTCATTATTTACTTTTTACTAATTTTACTATTTATATTTTACTATTTATTTTTTACTATTTTTACTATTTTACTATTTATTTTTTAATATTTTTACTATTTATTTTTTACTATTTTTACTATTTTACTATTTATTTTTTAATATTTTTACTATTTATTTTTTACTATTTTTACTATTTTACTATTTATTTTTTAATATTTTTACTATTTATTTTTTACTATTTTTACTATTTTACTATTTATTTTTTAATATTTTTACTATTTATTTTTTACTATTTTTACTATTTTACTATTTATTTTTTACAATTTTATTATTTATTTTTTACTATTTTACTATTTATTTTTTACTATTTACTATCATCATTTTTTACTATTTTTACTATTTTTACTATATTACTATTTATTTTTCACTATTTTTACTATTTATTTTTTACTATTTTTACTATTTTACTATTTATTTTTAACAATTTTATTATTTATTTTTTACTATTTTACTATTTATTTTTTACTATTTTTACGATTTATTTTTTATTATTTTACTATTTATTTTTTACTATTTTTACTATTTTACTATTTATTTTTTACTATTTTACTATTTATTTTTTACTATTTTTACTATTTATTTTTTACTATTTTACTATTTTACTATTTATTTTTTACTATTTTATTATTTATTTTTTACAATTTTATTATTTATTTTTTACTATTTATTTTTTACTATTTATTTTTTACTATTTATTTTTTACTAATTTTACTATTTTTACTATTTATTTTTTACAATTTTACTATTTATTTTTTACTATTTTTACTATTTTATCGTGAGAGAGTAACGTTATGACAATGCATTTATCGAATTCAAATGATAATTTTTTAATCTACGTAAATTTTATAAACACGGTAAAGCGCGCGTGATAATTCTGATATTGTAATATTCTTTTGTATATAGTATTTCAGTGTTGTGTATTCAAAATTCCACCAAATATGTGTCAAAATAGGAATTTTACCTTTTGGATTCCTTAAAATAATTTCTGAATTCAAAAAAGTTATTTTACTCTTTTAGAGGGCTCTACAAAAATATCACTGGAATTTGCAAAGAAACTCAACGCGGTTGTTGTATTATTGGAGTAAGCATGTATAAACATGTATAAATGTCCGAGACCGGGGAAAACCGTGACTTTGTTTAAAAAGTAGTGAATTCATGGGGAAAAACGGAAATTTAGCTATTTATAGAAGGAAACTACTACTTTAGGAAAACTGTCACATAACCAGCAAAAAGGTTTTATGTGAAATTAACAGAAACAATTCTTCTTGAAAGGTCTCCCCTAAAATACCCACTTGTTCGAGGTGCTTCATGTCTCTTTGTTGAAGAATAAACACTGTTGCCCAAACAAGGATGCATGAACTGCTTTCAACTCTGGTAGAGAAGAAGCAAATAACGACAGAAACAGCTGACAATGCGAAATAAATCTTTTTTGGCCAAATCATTGGCCAATCCGCTGAATACAAGAAACTAATGATTGTTGTTAAAATAATATTAATATTATATCTCAGGGTAACGCTACAGTAGAAGGCGTTTTTTCCGTTAATGAAAGCATACTTGTAGAAAATTTGAAAGAAACTTCCC
>JAYJLU010017891.1:314-10373 GCA_036873645.1 Minona dolichovesicula | reverse complement strand
TAACAATCCTCCAACTAATATTTTCTATAACAATCCTCCAACTAATATTTTCTATAACAGCCCTCCAACTAATATTTCACAAATATATATTATCAGTGTTAGGCTGTATAATTGCCAATTGTTCTATGACTTATTTACATAAAGATAATGATCATAATTGCTTTATAGACTTAAGTTTCGTTAAAATACTTTTTTCAAATTAACGCTATTTTAATTTTACATACTACTTGTGGGTCGAGGCAGTGAAAAAGTAGTATTTTTCATGAAATGAAATTTTATAGCTTTCCCAATATATAGAATGATTTAAATTAGTTTAAAGTCAGCTGCAGTCACAAAAATGTTAGGAGATTGATCTCTGTGTAACCCTCTTTACTCTATGCTATAATGATGTTCTAGCTTAAATTTAACTTTGCTAAATTTTGATTGGCTCTCACGGCTCTGAACGAGCTCGGATCTAAAAATAGATTGCAGATTCGGACGGGGAGCTACTTGTTCACTATGTAGCTCACTGCAAAATCATCTATAAAATTTGTAGTTTCAGAAAAATTTACTGGGAGGTGGTCCAGAGTTGCAAGTGGTTTCAAATGAAAAAAGATTTCTAAAAAGATATATATATTCCCCCCCCCCCCCCCATATTTGTCTAATTTATTTGGTCCGGCCCAATTTTTTTCCCACTATTTATCATCGGAAGGATGAAGTTGGCGGGGGAAGGGGTGGTCTAGAGCAATAGTTCTCCTACTACACTACATACTACATACACTAGATTGGAAATAGGGAATTTTCATGAACCCAACCCGTGGCTTAATAAGGGGGCATTATTGACTTGATAATTCTACATGTAAATTGTGATATGTTTCTATGGTAGAGTTACGAAGTGTGAAATGCAGAAAATGAGTGTTAAATTTAAAAAATACAATAAAAAATTTAAGGGATGATAAAGTTGGAGATAATTAGAATGTCGAGTACAGTTTCTCAGATCCGTTCAGAAATCATATACAAGAAGGTCAATGAGACAACATTAGAATTGTGTTTATGACATTCGAACCAGAATATTCTTAGGAAAAAATATGAAAAATTTAAAATTACTTTTGAGAAACATGCTACTATAAGTAGAAACAAC
The DNA here is from genome assembly GCA_036873645.1 of Minona dolichovesicula. Lineage (NCBI taxonomy): Eukaryota > Metazoa > Platyhelminthes > Proseriata > Monocelididae > Minona > Minona dolichovesicula. The sequence continues at coordinate 9,253 of JAYJLU010017891.1, read as the reverse complement.
GAGGAGAGAAAAGAATGAGATTAAAATAATAATAATAATAATAATTAAGGAACGGTATGGCTCAAGCAGCATAGTATTTTTTAAAATTGATAGAGAAAAGACAAACTGCTTTTAAAATCTTTATATTAAAATTAAATACTAATACTAATAATAAAAACTTTATTTCAAAGTGACAGACGCAAAGTGACAATGTTACAATAATACAAGGGATACAGAACATAATAAATAATAAAACTTTATTTTGGGGTTCAAAAATTTACAACAAGGTTTATAATTATTTTACCAATAATTTATGATTGACAGAACTTCAGGAGTAATATAGGTACGATCGTTCATAAAAGCATTCTGGTTAAAAAGTTTTTCCCTTCATAGGGTTCAGAACCGGATTATAAATTTATGTCTGGAATCGCAGAGGTTATGACGATGGCTGTTGATTGGAGGACGGAACTGGTGAAGAACGTGGCATTCGGTCATTGACAATGCGATGGAACCGTCTGTCACAGGGAGATCGTACTGCGGCCGCAGAATCCTCATTTCTTGTTTCTGCTAACAAAACTGTAGAGACGGCCGATATTCGTCTGTGTTGGCAAGACTCCACCATGCCTGGCAGGAATGATAGGGTGAGTCGGCTGATTACCGGGTGTGAATATTTGGTGGATGTTGGTTGCGACCTGATTGTTCACGTGCTTAGTTACTCGGAGTAGATTGGAGTAAGTAACTCTCCCAGGATATCGATAGTGTCACCCCTGTTTATATTTAATTTGGCAAAAGTCCGGGAGGTCTGCCTGTTTGCGTTTTAACGTTGAAAAAAATCACTTCTTTGGTCTTTGCTTCGTTTAATTTCAGGTTATTAGTGATAGTCCATTCTTGGACGTTTTGTAGCTCGCTGCTGGTGGTGTCGATGTCGGATTGAGAGATCATCATCGTATTTGTTCTGATTTACTGGTTTAAGGTCTGATGCAACGACGGTGAATGCAAAAGGGCAAAGGGCAGATCCCTGGATCACTCTTGCATTAATTGTTTGCACCTTGGAGACTTAACGTGCAAAGCTGGTGAATTGTTGTGGTGATCAGCAGCCAGTTAAAGATTTCTGTTAGAATATTGAGAAGTCCTAGTTTCCAGAAGAGGGTGGCATGTCGTGCGGTATCAAACGCCTTGAAGAACTAGGGCTAGAACCACGCTGCTGTTCGGAATAGTGATGACTGAGTTCAGGATCGCGATTACTGCTGCGGTGGTGAAATTGCAGTGGATCTTAAAGCAAATTGATCTTCATAATTATTTTTTCCAGCAATCAATACTACCTAAATCCTCTGATTGTATAACCTACAAAGTATACTTTGTACGACTTTGTACGTTGTACATGATACTGATACTGACGTGATAGATACTGATAGAGTTCCCCCGCTGTTAGACGCACTATAAATGTGAAAAATATTTAGAGCGTAAAGGACTAAAACTTGAAATAAAACAATTAGCCTGAGAGACAGAGGCAAAGACAGACAGAGACAGACAGAGTGAGAGAGAGAGAATAGGAAGGTTGCCGACATCTAAAAATGACATGAAGATAATTGTTTTCTTCCAGTCTTCTCAGTCTTCTTCCAGAGGGTAGTGTATCAACATTAATAGACATTGGAAAGGGGTATTGGATGATTCGAAGGACGGTTCTGCGAAAGCGTTCAAGATTATTATTGAGGTTTACATTCAAGTCAACTAGAAGAGGACTAGCATATTCGAGGATCGAACGACTGGTTGCATTATAAATTTGAACGAGTTGTGGCTTTTGAAGAAATGTTTTGAGAATTCTTTCCCGACCACTTTTGATTATCGAATCGATATACTCTTTGAAATTGTTACTTTTTGAAAAGGTCACACCGAGTATTTTTATGATGGTGTTTGAATATGTCAAAGTAAGATTTCGATTCTTTGAATAAGTTAAGATTTGAGTTTTTTGTTTATTTAATTTTAGACCGAGTGATAAGCATTTATTTTCGAATATGTTGATTTTTCTAGCGATTTCCTCGTCGATGGAAGTTTGATTATGATGTATTTAAGTATTTCGGTTGTGTCGGTAATGAGAATCTGAACTGGTATATAAGCAGAAAAGGGCAGGGGGCCAGATACCCCCTTGAGGAACTCCAGAAGTTACGTAAAGGTGTAGTTATTTACAATAACTCTTTTGATAGATAATCCTTTTGTCTTTTTAAATGGGTTTTAAAAGAATTCTTATAGTCTTTTTAGTTACTGTTGCCATTAATAAATGTTGCTGTATTCTCTTACCTATGCATTTACTGTTAAGTATTGAATAAACGATTATGTATTTATATATTTGGGGGAGAATATAAGTAGGATTTTATAGGAACTGGATTTGAGCTTTTGATTTGATGAAATATCTGTAAGTTTCAGCATATTCATCTTTATATTTATTGAAAATATTATTCATAACTTCTTATTAAAATGCATCTGCCTTGTGTCTTGATTATTTTTACCCTTTCAAAGTGTCATCTTTAATTGTTTTATCTATCTGTAATTGGTAGGTGATCGTATAATAATAAATTTTATTTGGGGAGTACATTAAATTTGCATTATACATAAAAGATTTTAAAAAAAATAATGTCCATCCCTCGGGGGACTTTAACAGCTTTCGCTGATCGTGAAAGTCCCTTATTTCCATCTAGTTCTTATCCTTTTCATTTTAGAAATTTCGTTGTTATAATGAGATGTTATTTTGGATAAATCCTTTGTAAGGTCGGACTTCTTTAGATTATGAATTGGAACTTCCTGTGTCCCAAATTTGATGTAGCTAATTCAAATGTCAGCTAATGCTTCAATTTTAATATGCATTTTCTAGTTCTCTTCCGACCATCACACACACTCATGGCCGCCCCCAAACTAGAAGGGCACCCACTTATAGACTAGATCCTCGGCCTCGTATTTCAATAATATCAGTAAGTCCTAGCTTATCTTCGATGTAATAATATATTCTAAAGTATCTATAGAGTGGTGATCTGATTCTCATTAAGGGGCGACAATTGAAAACACGGCAACATGGCAGCTGCAGGCAGGCAACGCTTAATCGAGAGTTTCATTCGTGATTAGAAGTCAGCCATTAATTCTTAGCGAATCACAGTTGAGTTTTGCCGGTTTACCTGGGTTGTCGGATTTCACTGGGTTTCAAATTGTCTCTCGATAGGCCAAAGGGATAGGCCTCTCTCTATGATTTTTTCCAATATAAAATTATTATTACAGAAAACAGAGTGATGAAGCACATGTGTATATTCTATATATTCATGTATTTATGTATATTATACACATAGTTTACAGATGGCAAGAAACTAAACACTACAACACAGAATGAATCGCAGCTTAATATCATTATGATGATTGAAAACCAATGCAAGTGTGGACAGAACTTGGAGTTGATTGTACATACATACATACATACATACACACATATAATCACAATATTAAGCAGAACTATTCGAGCAGAATGATTGACAACTTGTTCATTCATTTATATCTACATATATAGAGGTATTGCATTTATTTATTTATTCATTCATTCATTCAGAAACAGTGTATCGTAAACTGTATGTGTGAAAAGGATTACAAACAAAATTCGGACAAAATTCAATTTTCTGCTTAATTGCAAACATACTCTTACTCCGTTTCATCTCCAATTTCTATCTATTCCATTCTATCTAATATTTAACAAAATGGTGGAATTATTATGTAGTTATCCATTTTAGTATAATCATGACTCAATATTTAGATTAGGTTTAAATTTTAACAAGTTCAGCAAGTCATCGTTTCACAAAGCAACTTAAGTGAAAAATTAACTTAATTCCATTGTTCACTCCCACTCAAGGCAGAAAGAAAGATAGCAGTAGATTATTTATAGCACTCACATTGTGAACTTCATTGCATTGTTTTGATTGAAAGAAATTAAATCATAGCTTTACTGTTTTACTACTCTCTGAGCCAAGAAGAGTTGTGAATCAATCACTGCATCTGGAATGCATCACTGCCCCCCAGGACAGACAGCCCTCAGAACAGCGATTGGAACAACAACAAGAGAGCATTTAAACCCAGCGTTTAGGAGACAGAGAGTATTCTGCCTACCAAGCAGTAAGCCTCACAGAAGTAAGTTATTTTAACAATACCCAGAGAGGGTATCGAACACTCGATCCTCCGATTACAAGGCGGGCGCTCTAACCCCTGAGCTGTTTGGTTAAGGATTTAGCACGCGCAATTTACTTAACTTTTTACTTAAGATGCTTTGTGAACGGTGCCTGACTTTCTTGTCATCTTCATGAAAATACATTTATAATAAAGTAATGAATGATGTCAACAACAAGAATAGTTCTACATTTATAGTATGCAATCTGTTGCACAGTTATAACAGTGCATAATTATCATATTACATATAATCAAAAACAAATAACCAAAAGCGAATTATACACCCAAATGATAAGCACAAAATGATAAACGATAAATAATCCATGATATAATCAACAACAACAGAATGAATAAAAGCATAAAGAGCATCCTATGACTAGTAATTGGGAATAAATCACACACTCACACAGATAAATCTCAAATATGGGGATGTTTAAAAGAAAACAACAACAACAGAACTTTCTTTGAAATACTTTGATATGGAATGAGGTGCCTTCATTGTTAAGTTTCTTTTATGATCGGTTTCCATGACAACAATCACAACAAGATTCATGTTCATATCACATCAATTCAGAATGATGTGAAAAATCAATAGAATGTATTTAATAATCTAATTTGTATATAGTGATTCATTCATGCCTTTTAATTATTATAAGTCAGTCAAAAATTGTGTCTTTCACATTCTCTTATCTTGCAAGTTTCATGATTTACTGATAAGAAATAAACCTCAGAGTAAACATTTTATTAACTCAGACGGACTGGAATGTACTTTAAAACGTAAAATCACTGTTAAGAACATAAATGAGAGGAAAATCGTGTACCTTCTAATTTGATTGTCTATACTACTCGGTGCTATAATTTGATTGGCTATTGTATTCTCTTCTCAGTGCTATAATTTGAGTGGCTATACTCTTTTCTTTCTCGGTGCTATAATTTGATTGGCTATACTATTCTCTTCTCGATGCTGCCAATAATGAACGAATCAGATTTTCATCACTCGATCTCAAAACAAACAAACGAACGAATAAAATCAATACTCAACCGTGTTTGGTTGAAAATCTGTGGCAAACATGAAAGCATCACAGGCTGCCAAACGTCAAATGTAAGTCATAGAGTAATATAACAGTTACATAATGCATATCGATGGTTTGTTATACCAAGGCTAAGTTGATATATTCCTATCTCCGCCATTATAAAACTGCCAATTTCAAATTATCGGCGCTCCTAAACGCTTTTATTGATTTTATGGATAAAATTTTATATTGATATCTGGAAAGAGGTTAATGTACCTATATGTTCTTTCAATGAGCAAATTATTAAAATCAGAAAAGGCGTTTAGGAGAGGCGACAATTTGAAATTGGTAGTTTTATAATGGCGGAGATAGGAATTTGTCAGCCGCGTGGTATAACAAAACCATCGATATGCATTTCAATATTTGGAAAGTGAAAACTCTATATAATCTTATTACTCTATGCTTTATGAATTCTTTATAAATAATATGATGAATCAAGTGAAGCAAAATGATGGAATTTGGGATATGGTATTTGTGTTTGGTGTCAGCAGCTGTCAGCTGTCAAATAAATTCAATGAAAATCAGACGCACAGACAAATTGTCCAGCATGAGTTAATGATATGACATTATTAAATGGGGTATTCACAAACATTTCATAGAGAGCTCATTCAAATAGAAAAATATGTAATCTAAACAATGTCATAAATAACTTGTCTACAATATTAAAAGAAATAACAACATTGTCTGATGTAATCATGGTAATTCACATGGTATAATTGTGTGTGATTTGCAGATTAAGCTCGCAGAAAGCTCACCACATTCAAGAACATGATGCTTACAATTGAGATTATGCTGCGATTGCTGTCTCTGCATTGTCTGTCTGTCTGTCTGTCTGTCTGATCTGATCTGATAAGTATTTAGAGTGACAAGTGAATTTACTTTGCGGCAGCTGCAGAAGAGGCAGTGGATGCCAGCCCATTGGTTGGTTTTTGATCGCTGTTATTGGTGGATGCAGTTGTGGTGCCGCTGGGTGATCTGGAATTGTTTTGCTTTCTATTGGCTGATAGATCTGAAGAGAAGAGAAGATTCATAAATGAAAAACAAAGCAATCAACAATACTCCCTCCCTCTTTCTATGTCTGTCTGTCTGTCTCTTTCTCTCTCTATGTCTCTGTCTCCACTCACTGTAGGGAAAGATATATTTCTTGGCTATATATTGGTAATTCACCACACCACCGAATTATCTTATCTATAGTGATGAAGAGATAGAATACTCAAAGATGTCAAATCAGATGAAGTCTACATTGTTATGAGGGACTCCTCAATAACAAGTAGCCACGGCCTTCGAGAATGAAACGAAAGAGGAAAAAGGCTGATTCGCTTTTGCGAAGAACACAACCTTTCCATCATGAAGACCAATTTCAACATGACGGTAAGGCAGAAGTACACATGGAAAAGTCCTGGAGATGTGGAGATCTGGAGACCTTGGACAGGTGGTTAATCAAGAAGGGAAAAATGGACAGGAAATGAAAAAGATAAGACTAGCCCAAGCCAAGTCAAATTTCATAAGAATGAGAAATATCTTAACATCAAAGGATATAACATTAGCTCTCCGGATTAGACTAGTCAAATGCTATATATGTATATCCCATTATACTCTATGGGGCTGAAACTTGGACTATCTTGAAAGAAAGTGAAAAAAATAATAAAAACTTTTGAAATGTGGATATACAGAAGAGTGGCCAGGATCAGCTGGAAAGATAAAGTCAGAAATGAAGATCTGTTAGTAGGACTTGGTGTCGAAAAGGAACTCCAAACAGCAAATATCAACCAAACTATCCTATTTTGGCCATATAGCAAGACATGACTGCCTATTTAGAACAATGTTGACAAGGGGGAAGAGAAGAAGAGGACGTCCAAGAAGAATGTGGACCGACGACATAAAAGACTGGACCAACATGAGAATGACAGGATGCATGCACCTAGAACAGGACAGATCTCTCGGGAGAGACTTGGCACATCGGGAGAGACTGGCACATCGACCCGTAATGGAGAACACAGGCAATGGAGGCAAGTGTATAGCCAGCAATTTGGGGTTAGAAAATTTCTTTACAATTACTTTACATCCAAAAGTTGATATCTAACAAAATCTTTGGCTTCTGTACAATTGGAATTAATTAATTAAATAGAATTCTGTATGATCTTCAATATACAAAAAGAATTATTCAAATATCTGTGATAGATTTTGAGAGATCTGGTTGTGATGTTAGTCAATTTTATAAATACCCACTTAAAAGTCGCTGAATTGTGTGCTCAACTAATAAATTCCTGTTCTGATTGGCTGGCGTGTCAGAATATCTCACGCTGTATGCTATTATTATTATTATTACAGTATAGAGAGATATCTGAGGTAAACACCCATAGAAATAGATATGTATAGGAAATAACATGTATACCTATTTCTATGCGTATACCTACCACTCAGATCCACTCTGTCATAGTGGTAGATATGTAAGTAATTTGATAAGCGTTTAACCAATCAGAATGGGGATATGCAGAATGTGAATAATTAGTCAGATCAAGCTGAAAACAAAATTCAATCTTCTGAAGTCACCCATCTCATCCATAACTCTATACGGTTGGGAAAGTTGGACATTCAACAAGAACATAGAACAAAGAATTCGAGCATTCGAGATGAAGTGTTACCGCAGACTATTTGAACATTTGTTGGAAAGACCGGAGAACGAATGAGTCAGTGTTAGCAGAGATAAAATATAAATTTAAGATGAAAGAAAGGTTATTAGAAACAGCAAAGAGAAGAAAACTACAATGGTTTGGACACGTCAGCAGGAGACAGGGTCGTTGATGCATACTATTATGTATGGTATGGTAAATGGCAACAGAGGGCGGGAAGACCAAGAAGGAGTTGGAACGATGATGTCAAGATCTGGACAGGAAAAACGATGGTTGAGTGCATTCGATCGGCACAGAACAGGCAGGGATGGCGCGTGCAATGGAGCCCCAACGGCCAATGGCTATGGGAATGACATGACATGAATAATTAGTTAGTCACATCAAAAATGTGAAATTTACCAAGAGAGCAAAAGCATAAGGCGCGTGCATTCAAAAGTCAGCCAATCAAATCAAATCAATTTAGATCAGCTAGATAGATGTATTAAACAAGCATTTTTTCAAACGCGAGCGTTGGCTTAACTAAACAATGCTATTTGATAACAAATATATTCTTTCAAATCTTTTAATTATTGGGTGTATTTCAGGTGGGAATCTCCTGACAACTAATGTATTATTATGTATTATTCTCTCATTAAATGACATTTGGATGAATATTTGATAGAGACATCGATGTGTCTACAGTGTCATCTTTACATCCCCAATGCTATAAATAGTCGCACATCTGCTGAATATCCGATTATGAGTCGGATTTTGAATATTATAAATACAATCGAGAATAGCTTGACTGCCTCACAGCAGTTCTTAGAAATAGAATGAATACATAGTAGGAACAATTTATAGGAGGTGAACAGGAACTACAAATCATAAAATAATATCATTCATAATCATCATATGATCGTATTATCAATAATCATCATATGATCGTATCATCAATAATCATCATATGATCGTATTATCAATAATCATCATATGATCGTATCATCAATAATCATCATATGATCGTATCATCAATAATCATCATATGATCGTATCATCAATAATCATCATATGATCGTAT